>JAMKCH010066810.1:0-22912 GCA_023653785.1 Ophioderma brevispina
AAACACAGATAATCTGTTGTTCACTCAAAGGTTCTTGAGCCTGCCTCGTTAAAACATTCATTGTGATCTATTAACATATGATTCTGTAATCACGTAATCAATTAATTCAATATGGCCGCCAATACAATAAAGTGACTGATATATCGTGATCTACATTTGACTGCAGGTTGGTAATTTGGTGTCTATCCTGTTAATTAAAACCATATGAAATATTTTTCAAAATGTGATAATAAATCCCTTCATTATAGCATCCAAGATGGCTTCCGATACTCTGAGATGGCTATAATCTCTGAGATGGCTATCTTTTCCTGGTTACCATAATATTTTTTTGAATTTTAGTGAAGGAAATAAGTAATCCCCAGTTCTGTAGCACGGAAAGATGGTTAAATCGCAAACATTTCATGGCCAATTAATACGACTTTTTAGTTTTGAAGTCAACACATCCACTCCAAATGAACTTGTTCCACCGACAATATGCGTTTACTGATAGAAAAAAACTATAATAATATCTTAATAATTAATTGGTCCTGATAACATAGGTATAGACACAGTATTCAAGTCAATATCATTACGTTGGAAGACAATATTTTAATATAAATTGGCGGCCAAATTGGAAAACAAAATGGCTGATACAAGGTAGTACAAAACTAATATCATAATTGAGTTCTTTGACCCTGAAAACATAGGTATAGACCCAAAAATCAAGTTGCAATATCATTATTTTGAGAAAGGAATTATTTTAGTGCAAAAGAAAATGGCGTATATATACACAAAGATAAAATCAACACCATGATCGCCCCATTGGAATTCCTCCACATTTCTGTTTCATTAATTTCATGTAAAACGTTACCGCCGTTTCAAACGCTTGTTCACCTTTGAGGTCGCAATTTCAGAATTCAGCAGTCGAACCCGTTGATGCGCATGCGTACTTGCAATGGTTTGATGTCGTTAAAACAAATGTACAATTTGGGCAACTCAATTCCATACATGTTTTATTTTCCTGGTCATGATAAACTTATGTAAACAGTCACAACGCCATCACACGCCATCAAGAAACTCTCATTTCTTCGCTATCATGCATGCGACTGGTACCTTAAATATTAGGTTTCCTCAGAAGATCTTGATACTGTCAGCCTGCCAAGCATGGATATAATACGGGTTGACCAGCTCCCTGGTGAGAAATCGGTACCCGTCAAAATTCACCGCCCAGCACGGACTATTTGCATTTTTTTTCTACAGGAAGAGATATGTACTCGGCATGAAAAAAAAAATTAAGTGATAAACACTTCATATTTACATATGCTCCTTTAAGCAGAACTCTAACAGCCATTTTAGGCTAATCCAACTTTTTTTTGAAGGGTCAAGTTAGGTATGTGGTCCACTGTGACTATTTTTAACAATGCCTGGCAGTAGGGTTGGTTGGTTGGTGGTAATTAGAGGTGTGAAATCACAAAGTGTACTCTGTAGTTGCCTGCTAGGTGACTGAGAGGTACACATGGAGGCCACCAGTAGTGGCGTAATCTGCAGCTACTCGGGAATACCTTCACCTGTAGGTACTCCCCTACAAGCCGACTAGTAGGCAACACTTTAGCCTATATAGTACGCCAAATATTCCATTGTTGTTTACTCTTTTCTGATCATTTTGAAACTATGCTTATTAACATTTATATTTGTGTTGAGCATCACCAAAACCCCAATATATGCCTTTTTGTGTATAGAGATATAACATAGGTGACCAAAATGTTAAATAATGAATAAGATTACTAAACTAATCACACTGAGCTCAAACCTCATTTCCATGAGAGTACCCACGCAGGTGCTCTTTTCGCATGAGGTGACTAGTGGTTTAATTTACTGCGTGTGTACCTAGGTGGATGATTACCACCCCCGGTTTGGTAGCCTGTGACTTATTACTCATGCGGGTGGGTACTCCGTGGCTATACTTATTTCATACTTATATACACGTATTTCAAAAGTGCCCCTATGAGGAAATCGGTTGTGTATTGGGATCTCAAAGGCAGCACCTGTGTGCTACCTTGACAAGCAAGTTGGGTTCTTACACTATTCTGGGATCCAATCATTAGAAGAGAATGAGGTTGAAACGTCATGTGTATTTTACAGTCTTTGCCTTTTTAAAAGGAAAGACAGTTCGTCACCTAGTGTACCAGTTGCTATATATCAGGATATAAACCACTCTAAGAAAATATATTATAACATGTTTCTGGTTGCTTCCAAATTGAACCGGTTTATCCGGTTACATTGGGTACCATACAGTGTTATAAAACATCAAAGTGTAATCATTGCTTTCATTCCTTGAAGGTCATGACGAATGCATACAAGGAGCTGATAATTGTCATGACAATGCCGACTGTACTAATACCGATGGATCCTTTTTTACCTGTACCTGCAGATCAGGATACACCGGCGATGGTGTTACGTGCACGAGTGAGTAATATGACCACAAATAAGTATAAGATCCAAAGTTGCTAACAAATTCATAAGGCAAAAAAAAACAAAGGTCTGTTTCACATACCCGCGCTAATGTGGAGTGATTTTGTCGTATAAACCTATGCGATGGGCCCGACTATGCGTTTTTTCAGGCAATTTTATATTTCGGCATTAAAACGCATTTTGAACTTTTAAAATCCCCAACGGTTGCGGAAATATACGATTAAAGCAACACTCCAAAAAATGTTGAGTAAAAAAGGTCACAGCTCTTAATGTTGAGTAAAATCTTAGTCAAAGTTGAGTAAACATAAAGCTGAGCATATTTTACCCAACAATGACTAAGATTTAGTCAACAATGAGTAAGATTCACTCAACTTTGACTAAGATTTTACTCAACATTAAGGGCTGTGTCCTTTTTACTCAACATGAGTAAAATAATTTTTACAGTGAACTGGAAATCAGAGGTCTAATCGTCTTTTGTTGTGGGCCGCCAGCCATGCTGAAAGGACCACTTTGCGTACAGCAAAGATCTTTGCGTTCAGCCAGGCTTCTGTGACAGTCTGGCGATTCCGTATCAATTTTCCAAGTTCTTTATCACGCTCCGTTCGGAGGCTTGACAGAAGGTGGGAATATTGCAGAGGGACGTAACAATGGCCATATGCGGGTACTAAGTCCAATGACGTATGAATATGGCATAGGCATATGACCTCAAAGAAGCTGCACGATATGTACTCTAACTCTTTAAGTTTTGTTTTAAAAAATAAAGTGGCAGCGCCTAGGGGCCTAGGGGTGTGTCATGAATTGCCTGAGTCACTGCCAAATCCTGAGGTTGTTTATTGGGTTTATTTCCGCTGGGATGTATGGAGGGATGTGGAAAGGTCATTATAAAAAGATCTTTCTGGTCTCTCTTTGAAAAAAGCCCAGTGTCCGAATTTTATGAGATTGGCAGATGGCGGTAGTGTGGCCACCAAGATTACCAGTGCAATCGGTTGTTGCTAAATTTGCAAATTGATGACCATTTCAAATATTTTTTTGATTAATAACAAAGGTCAAACTCTACCAGAAATCCCAATGTCCAAATGTGATGAGGACTGGTATTATGTTGTTTGTATTGATTGGACACCCCACAAGTATTAACCATACAATGTGATGAGACTTGGTATGTGGGTGTAGTGGACCAAGTATTACCCATGCAATCTATGTGATATATGAGTTCAATTGATTATTTGTTTTGATGAATAGTAACTACAAGGTCGACTTCTATCAGTATGTGATGAGACTTGCGTAGGTGGGGAGTGGTGGAACAACAAGTAATATTCATGCAATATGTCACCTGCAAACTTTGAATATTAATGTCTCGTTTACACATTTCTCATGAATTGTTGTGGGCCGCCAGGGACCATGCATGAAGGACCACTTAGCGTTCATCTGTCACGCTGATGTATTGATGATGGAGTTGCTATCGCTCGTCACCAAAAAAGGTAACCTCAGAGGTAGACCTGGTAGGTAAGGATTCTTCTTCTTGCGTATGACGGCAGCAGCAAAGTTGTAGACTGTGGAGCCAGTCACTGTTGATGGTTGGGGTTTGAGAAGTCATGTCCACCGGTGGACGAAAAGGTAGGGGCCACTCAGTGAGAATGTGATCCGCAGTCTAGGATGGAGAGCCACATTGCACAGTGGGCCAGGGGGTGTCATATATCAAAAATTCGACCACTTCAACAAGGTCCTTTTATGTTTCAATACCCAGTAACATCCAGACATTATAAATCTGAAATTGTTTGCCTCTATATGAAATCCCGGGGTACCCCAAACAAATAACTGAAGTCACGGAAACACATAAGTAAATTTTAGGTCTTTCAAAAAAAAAAAATCGTAAAAATTTGGCAGATGTCAAGTTGTTGTTATCAATCACAGCCTTAATAGATGACTCTGGAAACTCTTTGTCGTTTTATATATTTATTAATGCCCTTTTTATCCATACTACACAAATGTATACTGAAAATATGTCACGTATCTGTTCTTGTCATTGGAAGTGCATTATAGTCAAGAGTCGAATTTGGTCACTTATTCGCACTTCGGTTATAAAATGAATAGTACCTTTTTTTGCCTATATTGCCCACCTTCTAAACCACCGATAAAAGTTCAGACCAAGATATGAGGGAATGATAAGAGCAAAATTTGTCTGCCACCAGCCGCCTCCCAGGGACCTAGAGGGTCGTTTCTAAGGCCCCCCATGAAGAAAAATCTGCTCGTGGCGCGCGATGGGCACATCATATAGGGCCTATGCAGGCTGCCCTTAAGGATTTAAATTTTTCAAAGGGTAATTTTGAAATATGTAACATGTCCTGAACTACACAAGATTGGACATGTTATATGGTGTGAACGGCATTGAAAATAAAGCTCAACTAAAGAAATAGCGCCCATTTAAAGAAAAGAGGTCGTTTGGGTTTATAATTTTTTTTGTTCATCTGATAGCATTGCCAATCCGGAAATATGCACCATTTCGGCCCCAGCAAGATAGGAATCAGATTGTGTAACTTTTTGTACATGTATTCAATTGGAGGTGGTAATGTATCTCTCATCATTCTAAGACTATATGGACTTCATTTTTCAAGAGCAGCAAGAAAGGCTTTTTAAATCTTCCTTCCAGTATCAAGATGTCGATTGGTTGAAATTACCCGATTTTACAGACCTTTACACATAATATGAATTTTGTTGCAATTACATTCTGTATAGGTGCAAGTGTTGGCCGCAAGATATGTTCAATTTATACAAATCAAACTATGGAGAGTGAGATCGGTTAACTATTATTATTTATGACTTTAGATAGCAATTTATCTCGAGATATTTTGATATTTGGTATTAATGTCAAATATTTTCTCAAGAGAAATGTTTGTTTATAAAACTGTTTAATGATTTGGTTGAGGTCGTGGTACTTTACCATCTGCAAGTATTGCCGATAGAATATCATTTCGGTTAGTGTCTTTAAACGGGCTTCAGTTCAACCCATTTTACAACCGATCTGAAAGCTGTTTTCGTTTTTTAAAAGCTAATGACTGCAGTTTATAAATGTTTTTAAATATTTTACAGATATGTAAATTAAGATATCAAATGAGGGCGCTTTGGTGGTGGGTTTATTTTTGTGGACCACCCTGTATAGATAAAACGGTTAATCTGACAGAATAATAGCAGCCAGATTAGGATTTTGCATCACAAAAAACCCTAGTACCAAATTTTTATTACCCAAACTCTCAATGTAAAGATTTATTATCTTGAACGATATCGGGGAAGTTTTTTTTTTTGGAGGACACCCGGTATGGATAAAACGGTTAATTGACAGCATTAATAACAGTCAGATTCGGCTTCCGCACACAAAAAACCCATAGTACCAAAATTTTTGGCCACCTATCACGGCAGCAGCAAAGTTGTAGACTGTGGAGCCAGTCACTGTTGATGGTTGGGGTTTGAGAAGTCATGTCCACCGGTGGACGAAAAGGTAGGGGCCACTCAGTGAGAATGTGATCCGCAGTCTAGGATGGAGAGCCACATTGCACAGTGGGCCAGGGGTGTCATATATCAAAAATTCGACCACTTCAACAAGGTCCTTTTATGTTTCAATACCCAGTAACATCCAGACATTATAAATCTGAAATTGTTTGCCTCTATATGAAATCCCGGGGTACCCCAAACAAATAACTGAAGTCACGGAAACACATAAGTAAATTTTAGGTCTTTCAAAAAAAAAAAATCGTAAAAATTTGGCAGATGTCAAGTTGTTGTTATCAATCACAGCCTTAATAGATGACTCTGGAAACTCTTTGTCGTTTTATATATTTATTAATGCCCTTTTTATCCATACTACACAAATGTATACTGAAAATATGTCACGTATCTGTTCTTGTCATTGGAAGTGCATTATAGTCAAGAGTCGAATTTGGTCACTTATTCGCACTTCGGTTATAAAATGAATAGTACCTTTTTTTGCCTATATTGCCCACCTTCTAAACCACCGATAAAAGTTCAGACCAAGATATGAGGGAATGATAAGAGCAAAATTTGTCTGCCACCAGCCGCCTCCCAGGGACCTAGAGGGTCGTTTCTAAGGCCCCCCATGAAGAAAAATCTGCTCGTGGCGCGCGATGGGCACATCATATAGGGCCTATGCAGGCTGCCCTTAAGGATTTAAATTTTTCAAAGGGTAATTTTGAAATATGTAACATGTCCTGAACTACACAAGATTGGACATGTTATATGGTGTGAACGGCATTGAAAATAAAGCTCAAACTAAAGAAAATAGCGCCCATTTAAAGAAAAGAGGTCGTTTGGGTTTATAATTTTTTTTGTTCATCTGATAGCATTGCCAATCCGGAAATATGCACCATTTCGGCCCCAGCAAGATAGGAATCAGATTGTGTAACTTTTTGTACATGTATTCAATTGGAGGTGGTAATGTATCTCTCATCATTCTAAGACTATATGGACTTCATTTTTCAAGAGCAGCAAGAAAGGCTTTTTAAATCTTCCTTCCAGTATCAAGATGTCGATTGGTTGAAATTACCCGATTTTACAGACCTTTACACATAATATGAATTTTGTTGCAATTACATTCTGTATAGGTGCAAGTGTTGGCCGCAAGATATGTTCAATTTATACAAATCAAACTATGGAGAGTGAGATCGGTTAACTATTATTATTTATGACTTTAGATAGCAATTTATCTCGAGATATTTTGATATTTGGTATTAATGTCAAATATTTTCTCAAGAGAAATGTTTGTTTATAAACTGTTTAATGATTTGGTTGAGGTCGTGGTACTTTACCATCTGCAAGTATTGCCGATAGAATATCATTTCGGTTAGTGTCTTTAAACGGGCTTCAGTTCAACCCATTTTACAACCGATCTGAAAGCTGTTTTCGTTTTTTAAAAGCTAATGACTGCAGTTTATAAATGTTTTTAAATATTTTACAGATATGTAAATTAAGATATCAAATGAGGGCGCTTTGGTGGTGGGTTTATTTTTGTGGACCACCCTGTATAGATAAAACGGTTAATCTGACAGAATAATAGCAGCCAGATTAGGATTTTGCATCACAAAAAACCCTAGTACCAAATTTTTATTACCCAAACTCTCAATGTAAAGATTTATTATCTTGAACGATATCGGGGAAGTTTTTTTTTTTGGAGGACACCCGGTATGGATAAAACGGTTAATTGACAGCATTAATAACAGTCAGATTCGGCTTCCGCACACAAAAAACCCATAGTACCAAAATTTTTGGCCACCTATCAACCGGGTTCGCGATGATAATTAGTGACCGAATTCGAGAAATCTGGCCCACTGTGAATGGCAGGTGGAGATGGCTGCAGCACCCATCGGTGCATTATTGCTGTTGAAACGACAGTCTCCTGTGCGAAATCCGTTCAAGGTGACCATTTTAAATTTAAAAATGACCAGTAGGAAATCAAATATCTGAATTATATCATAATTAGAGTTGCTGTTTGTTAAAAAATATTAATTTTCATGTCCTTATGAGGGAAATGTTTGATTGTAAAGAGCCATTTCTATTTCACGTTATTTACAGGGTAGCGATACCGCCTCTATATTTCTACATACATACGTCCATAGTTTGACACCATAGATTTTGTATCTTAAGTTTGCCATATATATTATACAGATTACGCCCGCATTTAATTGTGAGGACATTGTAATCTAGAAAAACCTTTACCGTGACCCGCTTGTCAGTTGTGATCCTAGTTTCGAGGGGGTATGTTTATTAAAAATAACAAGTAGGCCAAGAGGATTATAAAAATTAAACAAGGAAAAGGTGGAAGGAAATTGTCTGGGAACAAACTGAAAAATGTCAGAATTGGTGCGAAAGGTGTCTAGAATAATTTATACTAAAAGCCCCAATAAATCCTTATTTGTGCACCTTTTCAGAAATAAGGGGGCAAAGTTGTGTACAGGGGTAAAATTCCGAAATATTTCATTGTCCTTAAATGTGTTCAACATTTTTGTCTGTCCCAAGGATTAAAAAAAAGGGATAGTTTGCCCTATCTATGGCTTTGTAGTTTAATAACTATATGGTAAAAAAGGCTTCAGGTCATCATGGGGGTAAATTTTCAGAATGGTCGGATTCTTCTGAAAGATTTGTCAAATCTCATCGAGTTGGTACATGAACACCAAATGACTATTTTAAACAGGGGTGATGGTCATTACTTTGCAAAATTACAGGGAAGTTGTTGGAGGGGGTTCTACAGGCTATATGGGGGTCACTGCTTTATGTCTTATATGTAAATATGAATCGATGTAGGGATTGAATGAACATTTTCCGTTTTAATATGACTCTACGAGCAAATTTGAATTGGTTCAATGAAATGGATCATTTTGCAAATATTTACCCAGGATGACCTTGAATGATTTAGGTCTGTAGGACTTAAACTACAGGTTGTAGATAGGGCAAACTATACCTTTTTCTTGATCCTTGGGACATGACAAAAAATGTTGGAACCCCCCACATTTAAGGGCAATTCTAATATTTGTAATTTTAACACTGTACAAATTTCCCCTTATTTTGAAAAAGCCAAAGAGGAGTTTAGGGGGACTTTTAGTATGTTATTCTCGGACACATTTCTGCACCAATCCTGACATTTTCAGCTTGTTCCCAGAAAATTTCATCGTTTATTTTAAAACTAAAGTTCTTGGCCTAAAGCTCCAAGAGCTGTTATAAAAATAAACAACCCGGTCTTTCTCACCGGATTAGGGAAAACAATAGATAACAACAAAGCGTACGTTAAGCGCGCAAAAGCGCGCAAGCATGATAATGGACCCAATCAAATTGCCTATCCAATTAATTCCTATCACACCGGTCTAGTTAGTTTACCTTTGTGGTATGCAAGGATCAAGAAATTGATTGTTTATTTTGATCTTCTGACCAGTGGCGGCCGACAGACATCTTTTTCTGGGGGGGGGGGCGCAACGGGGGGGCAAAGTGAAATCTTCGGGGGGGGCGGGGCAAAATTGAAATTATGGGGGGCAAACTATGAAAAAATTGGAAAATTTTCACCAATTTTGGCCCCAAATTGATGATTTTTGGCCCCAAATCACTGAATTTTGCCCCAAATCCTTCATTTTTCCTTTCGACCAGGGTGGGGGGGGGGCAAACTGGGGGAAGAAAAAAAGTTTTTTGGGGGGGGGGGGCAAATCCCCCCCAAAAAAAGGACTGGCGCCGCCACTGATTCTGTAGAGAATTTGAGGTTTGGGTGTATCTGATATAGGTTAATGGACGCATAACCCCCGCAGCCGCGCGCAGTGGCTGTAAGCCCTGCTCTAAAACTAAAAAGGGGATCCGTCTGCTATAAGTCCACGGTAAGGGTATTTAGACGGCTGACTTATGTTTTCAGGTTGTCGCACTTATGGAACCCATCTTTTTAACATCATGCGGGGACATTTGGAATATTAATTATTAAAGAACAATATACAGATGTGAATCTGAAAAGGGATGTTAATTATGGGGAATAACAGCCACTTTTTGGAAAAAAATAAAGATTTGATGGCGTCACTGCATGATTGGTTTTTTTTTGCTTCGGGGGACCATTCAGGTAAAAATGACGTACGTATCCCTACATTGCGGAAAAAACAACCGATTATCGGTATAGTACGTCGGTTTTGAATTCAGTAGGGAAAGGTTGAAAGTTTGTACTGTTTAGAGATAATAAACGGTGTCTTTGGGAAAATAATAGGCAATTTGGGCAGCAAGAGGTCAGTACAGGACCTGTTTATAATAGTCGGATGTATTTTTTTTTAAATATATATCGGTCGCCCCCGAAGAGCCCAAACGATACCGGATACCTAACACGTGACCTGGTACCTGACACGTGACACCAAAACTATCATCTCGTACCGTGATAACTACAATACGGCAAAGCAGCAAGCATTCTGTATCTGCGTTGTCACAGCGTAATCGATCAGCTGTGAGACGTGAGACTATACTATGACATGTGGTTCTGTACGGGGGTCGCGACACGACCTGCGCGATTTGGGCATTGGGGTTTCCAACGGTAAATTTGGGAACTGCTAGGCATTTGAATATGGCATCTCGTCCAGCTGACATAAAAAAAAAGAATCCTCTCTGAAACTTGTTCAAAAGATCGTAGTAATATCATGATACATTAAGGAAAAAAAATATTGGCTTCAAAATCCGTGGGGTTAGTGGATTAACAATAACCCCGTTGCAAAATAGTATAATTTCAATTCTATTACCTCTGCTGCCCATTGAAAATGCAGCATTTGTGATTTGTCAGTTTATGCCCAAGTATTATGCAAGAATGCCGTACGGGAATGCATTTTCTCAATAGATCCACGCTGTTTTCGGTAATAGAAATAAAGGGTTGCAGTATTATTTATGGGCTCATTAATGTATCCTCGGCCAGAAAAAAAATAAAATAATGGACTCGGATGCGCTCGTCCATTATTAATTTTTCCCGACCTCGACCCATTATTCGCCCATAAAGGTATGCATCACCCTTTTATTTCAAATAACGGTCATTTAGATTAAATATTCGTGACAGGCCTATTCTTCAGGTCAAGTCTGTGTTGCTAACCGTTTAGAGATGCGTACGAGCGGCCTCCTACAGTAAGTCTTTGAAACAAGGACTAGCACCCGGAAGTTGATTGCCATTTTGAATTTGTGTTGCTGTTAGGTTGCAGGTCCTACCCCCTTGGTTCGTAGTAAAAAAGACTATTTTTCAATGCATTCTCGAAGGCGTAGTAAGACTATTTTCAATGCCAGGTCAAGTCAAGGGTGGTATTTTGCATGACCAGTAAATTACCAGCATTCGGGTAAGCTTAATCTTAAATGTTTCAACATTCAAAATTCAAATCAATGCAAATTAATGCTCCTTAGTGATATCCATGAAACAGTAATAGTAGCTAGTGTCCATGGTCACGCATGAATTTGATGAAACATTTACATCAAATGATAAGAGTCTACTGCATCGGTGACACCATCCCCATGTGACTGGTCATCTCAAGGCAAAGACTGGCATGGCACCGCATGCTTCTATTAAACTCGATGTCATTTCCTGATCCAATTATAGCAACGTTTAACTGATTTTGTAATCAAGGTTCTCCTAAGAGTGTTGGGTATCTCATGGTAGGTGATTGTTACATTTGATCAAAATGTGTTGATTGGAGGCAAAACTTACCTTGCATGCAACAACATTGGGTTCCGAATTTCAAGAATTTGACACCCTCAAATTTGTTTACATCCAGATTTCAGGGGGATGAATGTCAGCTGTGCTTTTAATTTGGTTTTTGTATTGAATGATACAATGTTTTAAAGATGCTATATATGTTGAGGGAATTTTTGTACTCTTTATTTTTCAAATATGTCATGTCAAAAACTCAAGAAATCTTAGGGGGACAGTAGCGAGGCAAGGTTAGACGAGTTCCCACCCCAACCTCAAATAAATCAGTAAGTTTCTTGGTTGATGTGGGATAGCGTAAGTAGTAAACTTCCCTTTTTCTGTTTTAAAAGTAGGGTTCCGCATTTACGATCTTGAAAATCAAGGATTTTTCTGAGGGGGTGGGTGGGTACACAATTTTGAACAAGTGGAAGTCCCTCGCGACCGGCATGACAACATGCGTTCTTTGCCATGACAACACTTTGCATTTCTTTCTTCTCTTGACTGGGCTTTTTATTAATACAAATGATCTGAGGACCAAAATTCAAAAATTGGCTATGTAAACCAGTATTTTAGAAAATAATTTTTCGACCTGTCTACGTATAGGAGATAGGCAGTGATTCCATTTCCATATAGAAAAAATATGGGACTGAAACTGAGTCTAGGCAAATGCTATACGCACGACTGTCGTGCACGAATTCTAAATTGTATATATACATGACAATTACCAAGGACTATCATTAAATCATAACACCATAGTCGTAAAACCACTCAAATTGTAAAATTATGCTACAGCCATGCCATAATAGGCCTACGGCAGTGTAATAATCAGTAAATTTTGTAAGTTGTGCTTAACTTACTCAACAGTTAGGACCAGGCCCACGGCCGGCCACTGTTTTCATCGCCCCTGCTATTGTAAAAGGTCACATCACTCTGCTTATGTACCTGTGCATAACTCAAAAAATCCCAGAAACTCCTACTGCAAACGTAATCTCTATCAAACATAATAACCCTTGTTGAACAGCGCGCCATGATACAGAGACTATGGATCTGTAGCCATGCGCACCGAAACACTTAATATCAAAAAGCCCTATTATAATATTAGACACCCCAAAACCATTGCACTCCTGATGCCCATTTATAGGTTATCTCAAGTATTACGATATAGATGATTATAAGAGTTAATGACCATCTAGGAACGATACACTGCAGCAATAACGTGCATTTCTTAAACACGTTTGCACCATGTTGTATAGATGTGATATGTTAAGACATAAACATAATTAGCATCACGTTTCTTAACCCCGCTTGTTGATGTCTGTTTCCAATAACACTCCTTGTGTGTATGGTGATATTGCGACCGATGGTGAGCATAACTGTCATAGCTAGGCATATACCGTTGCAATGGTGTAGCAAAGTAAAAGGGGTTCTGCCTGTTATCACGACAGACGTTTTATTATGTATTCCGCTGGCGTTTTGTTTGAATATGAATTTTCATATGATCAGGAGACATGTTTTGGAGCTTCATTATGATCTATGGCACGTGTTTACCTGGCTTTCATGGCATGGCTACTAGTAAGTTCTGGGGGGCATTTAATATTTTGCGTATATTTTTGAGTATATATCCGTTGATTTTTGTTTGAATATGGATGTGAGGGGCTGCGCTTGGTGAGAAATCACAATTTAAAAATTGTACTTGTAGCGGTATTTGCTACACTTCAATTTGTTTGTTTCCTGTTGCGTTTCTAAATGCAGTCCAGTCACTGCGGCGATATCATGGTTGTATAGATCTAAAAGGTTATGGGTGTCATAATAATGTGAATTAAGATTGACTCATGTCTTCCAAATGTGTTGTATACCAATATGAGTGTTTCTCATGTCAAAGAAGGAGTATGCGTTCTAGGGGTTAGGCCTTCGTTAATGGTAGTTGTAAAATCAAGGAATAACCCAACGCTCAAGTCCCAAGTCTTGGAGACATTAAGGTGACAAGGACTTTGCGTGCTTTTTTAATTTGGTTTTTGTTTGAATGTTACATTGTGTAAGATGCTATATATCGTTGAGGGGGAATTTTTTTGAGCTTCTTCGAGTTTTTTCAAACCTACGGTCCACTGTCAAACTCAGAACATTTAGGAGAAAGCTTAGGGCGGCCTATAGCCTAGGGCAAAGTAGAGCACTTTTCAACCCCCAAACCTCAAAAAATATCAGTAAGTCCCACCCCCGCTCTTTTGGTTGTTGATCCCCCCCCCCCCTGTGGATAGGGTAAGTATTAAACTTACCCTTTCGTTCAAAGTAGTAGTTCCGCATGTACGATCTTAAAACAATATTTTTTTTTTTTTGAGTACAAAATTTTGCAATGTGGGTCCCTCGCGGCGGCACTGACAAACTTGCTTCTTTGCCCACATTGAAACACCCCATTTGCTTCTGTTATCTCTTGACCTGAGTGCTTTGATTATTTAATACAAATGATTTCTGAGGACAAAATTCAATAAATTGGGCTTGTCAAAACCAGAATTTTAAAATAATTTTTTCTCACCTGTCTACGTGGAGGAGATAGGCAGTGATCGCAGTTCCATATAGAAAAAATGCGGACGAGTCTAGGCACAGGCCATACCCCCCCCCCCATGCACGGACTGTCGTGCACGAAATTCTAAATTTATATCCCCTACATGGACCAATACCACCGGTGACATTAAATCATAACACCATAGTCGTAACACCACTAAATTGTAAATTATGATACAGCCATGCAAATAATTAGGCATACCGTGTTGTTTTGTTGTAAAATCAGTTTACATTTGTAGTTTGTGCTTTCCAAATTACTCAACAGTTGAGGCCCATCAGGCCCACGCTCCGTGCCCACTTGTTTTCACGCCACTGCTATTAAAACGTTCACATATCACTCATGCTTCTGTTACCTGTGCGCATAACTCAAAACTCCAGAACCTTCCGCCTGCAAAAGTAATCTCTATCAAAATAATAACCTGTTGAACATTACGCGCCATGGCTACAGAGCTATGCGCCGAGTTTTTAGCTATGCGCACAGATACACTCTAATATCAAAAAAGCACTATATTAATATTATACACCAAACCTTGCACTCCTGGATGCCCAATTTCTAGGTTATCTCAAGTATTACGATAGAGATGATATAAGAGTAATGACATCTAGGAAACCTATACACTGCAGCAAACGTGCATTTTCTAAAAAACACTATGCACCATGTTTGTTTATAGATGGATATGTGTAATACATAAAACACTAATCGCATCACGTGTTCTAACCCGCTGTTTGATGTCTGTTCAAAACCTCTTGTGTGTATGTGATATTTGTACGATGTGAGCATGAATTCTCATAAGAACCTAGGCCTAAAGTTTGCAAGTTGTGTTTTAGCAAGTAATAAAAGTGTTTCTCCTGTTTATCACAGACAGACGTTTTATTATGTATTCCGCTGGCGTTTTGTTTGAATATGATTCATATGATTAAGACGGACATGTTTTTGGAGCTTTCAGTTGATCTTGCCAGTTACATGGCTTATGTCATGGCTACTAGTAATGTTCGGGGGGGCATTTCGTGGCCTTTAATATTTTGAGTAATTTTGACGTTATAATATCCGTTGAATTTATTTTTTGATATAGGAGTGAGGGCTGCGCTTGGTGAGTGAGAAATCACAATTTTTAAATTGTAATTGTAGCTGTATTTGTACCACTTCAAATTTGTTGTTTCCTGTTGTTTCTTAAATGAAGTCCAGTTCACTGCCGGCGGAATATCATGGTTGTAAGATATAAAGGTATGGGGGTCAAATTAATGCTGATAGATTGTCATGTCTTCAAAGTTTGTTATACAATGATGTGGTTTTCTAATGCAAAGAGTATTGAGTTCATAGTGGTTTAGGCCTGGTTAATTGAGTGGTAACTATTCAGAATACAACGCTCAAGTCCCAAGTCTTGGAGACCTTAAGGGGTGACAAGGATTTTTAAATTATAAAGGATTATTACTCATTGTTTTACTTCTTCAATGTGCAATTAAACAACACGTACACAGAACATCTTAATGTCATTTTTCATAAAGAGATAAATTATAACCTATTAACGGTTACTAGTATTTTTAATTATGAGTACCAAACCGGCCTATTCTTGAATATTTATGCAGCACTAAACTACTTATTGCTCATCCTGTAGTATTCCAACATGGAAGGATGACAACCTTAATACTCAGGATTAATCAAATTGAGTCGGCATACAATATGAAACGTCTCTGGGGTATTTTCGTGAATTCAGTCCGAACCTTTTACTTTTTAAATTATCTTCATACCTATTCTAATGATAATCGCTCTCACTTCCCTCTAATTCTTTCTGAACTGCGAAATAACAATTAGTATATGGTAGAGTGGCCAAATTTGGGGGCCATCTTGGATATAGAGTGAACAGACATCAAATATTCCAATATGAATGATCTTTGCCCCCCACCCCCCAAACGTTTTATCCTCTCACTCCGGCTCGGAGCAGGCGACTTACAAGTTTTATCCAAAAGCAATGCGATTCATTTTTTTTTTTTAACCAATCGCCCAGTGATGTTGGCTGGCTGTAAATAATGGTCAAGGTCCCCTAGGAGGTTCTGGATGTAGATTTTGTAGGGGATACATAGCTTTTCCTTGACGCCCATGTCTCCTCTTGCCATGTCTTGTCTCGAAGAAGCATTATCGTCTACAGGGCTCATTCTGGCATTCGGAGAAATGGGCCAAGAAACAGAGTTGATGTGCCTTTACATGTGTGAGAGCTAGGGTTTGCGGCATAAGATGGATTTGTGCATTACTTACACAGTCAAGACGTTGAGGTTTCAGCCTTAAGACTGTACATTGATGTTGCAAATGCATTTATTTGTTCTCCATGTCAGCAGATCGTCTCCAGAATCCACACCCATACAGGAGTACAGTCCACCACAGGAGGATTGAAAATCTAACTTTGGTTGGCATTGAGATGGAGAGCTTTCCAGATCTTTCAAGTTCCAGAGGCAGGCCATCAAGCGTTTAGCCCTAGTAAGTCACTGTTACGTGCCATCATTGGCTACCAAGAACTTAAGTTGGTCCACATGTTTTATCGGCTGTTTGTAAACCTCCAGAGGTGCTTGGCGTTGCAGTTTGATGGTATCTATTCAGTTGATACACTGATGGTGAGGCCCGTTGTTCTGCAACCGTCGCTGGTCGTAGTGAGTTGAGCCTGGCATTGTATTGATGGACTCAAGCAAGGCCAATATGTCTGAAAATCCAAACATTTAAGGCTCGCCTGGGTGTCTCCTTGACTTGAGAGATGTGTGACTAACCGACGTGGTGTATCTGTGCCATCCTCACAGGTAATCGAGTGAGATGATAAACAGGAACGGGCAAGAACATCCCCTTTGCAACCATCCAGGGTTGACTTGGAAAGAATCAGTGTGTTGCCATCCAACATAACAGCGCTCTTAGAGTGATGCAAGGACCATGATGGCATTGACTATGACTTCGGGTATACCATAGTGGCGCAAGATTGCAAACATGGCGCTTCTTTTGATGGAGTCGAATGCCTTCTTGAGGTCAATGATGTGATGGTAATAGGGGCTGGGTAATTCCCAATGCCTTCAAAATCCTTCGCAAGCATGTTGAAGCAGTTCGTGCCAGACCCGAAAACCGAGCTTGCTGGTGTTTCTTAACAACGGGATGACATGGTTCTCTATTCTTGTCAACAACACCGTGGTGTTATACTTTGCAGCAATGGACATCAGTGTATCCCTCGTGGTGGTCATAAAGAGTCACAGCCCATTATTAGGCAAAGGACAAGACATTGGTGATCAACTGGTCTGGAGGAGTAGTCCATTGACGACTTCCACACAAAAAGAGTGTCTGATGTTTGCCATTTACTTCTTCCACCACCTTGGAGGGGCTTATGCTGTATAGCATAATCCAACCCGCAGCTTGTTATTTTTCCATACTACGTATGCCTTTGTATTTATATTGATGGGTGGGTCTACACAGAGGGGAAGATGTTGATCAGGGTGAAGAGGAAGAGTTGTGAGTTGTTTCCGCGGTATTAAGCAGATCAGCAAAGTACTCTCTCCAGTCGTCAAGAAGTTCCGTGTCACTGGTTGGTGGTGTGCCATCACGTTTCTTGACTTACGGACTCAGTCAAGTGTGGTTAAGACTTTCTACAAGTCTCTCTGGACTGGAGAGTTTTAAGAGTTAAGTACTTTTCTTTGTCTAATCTTTCTTACCGCATCTGACGGGCTGGTATCATTATGTCACCAGTGGGCTGCCAATGGTTGCGCTGCCGACACCTTCTTGCCACTTCAGCAACAGTCTTCTCGAACTGGTCGTATCCCTCTGTGATAGAAGTTGATGTGTCCTATCAGCGGAGATTCTAAAACCTGTTTGCCAGTCGATCTGAAAATTTCTGTTTGATCAGCATCTTTGCCACTTCTTCCATTGTAACTGAGGCATCTTGCATGAGTTTTCCTTGGAGTACGGGAGACTGGTGGTGAGCATTACGTTAAACAATACGGTATCAGAATCCATTCACGTTGTAAAGGCTCTGCAGTTCGAAAGGGGGAATCACCCAGTTGCGTTGATAAGTATGGGTCTATTGGTTGTGTGGATCCGCTGGATGCATCCAGTCCCCAAGACGTTTCCTGGAGTTGTGGGAATCTTGATTGGCTGGGCGAAGCTGCCCGGTTATTGACATAGCATTCCACGTCGTTTCTAACATTTTCCATTGTTTTATCATACAAGCAGTGGGGTTCACAATCACAGGGATCGTGAAATGTGGAATCCTGGCCTATTCTAGGATTAAGATTCACCACTTTCGATGAGATGATTTCGTGTGTACCTCATCTTCTCAGTGATCCTTGGTGACCATAAAAAACTCCTATCGAGATTGCACTACTGTTTCAGTTGGTGCATAGACAACGGTGACAGTTAGCTGGGGATTACCATGGAATATCGAATTGTGACGGAAAGTATCCTTTCAAGGGTTGTGTTGGATGCTTTGTAGATATGCTTTGAAACAACAAGTCAAACACCTCCCTGCCTCTGGTCTGCTGGCCCTGACTGTAAATGGGACCCCGAGCGTTTATCGTCGACCACATCCTTTTCGGTTGGGGAGGAGCTATATTAGTCTATGTTCTTGAATGCCGACAATGTCAACACACTGCAATCATTGCAGCCATGCCAATAGTTGATGGGGCTTTTCCTGTCTGATATACCGGTACGCAATTGTAGGTGGATACTAACAATGGTTTTCAAGGTAGGCCTAGACAGACATATCGACCACATCTGTGTTGGTGTGGCCAGGTTCCAGGCATTTAGAGTCTCCGGGAAGTTGCCCCTTGATACCTTCGATGCTTGTTTTCTTGGGTGTTTTCTTTGTAGTTTCGTTATCCGATGTGTGTTTTGTGCAGAAGATTCTTTTGCTCCGCTCTGGTAGCTGGTTTCAAACGGGGGGTGATCGGACCCACTGGCTCAACGCATAACGGAGTTTGAAACAGGTTGACCAGTATGGAAGATTGGGTCTTGGTGGACGGGTCAGCGCACCACTTTTTTTTTCTACGACGGCCGAGATGTAATCCGCTCACTGCCATTGATGATAATGTGGCTATGGTGGTAGGGGCTCACAGAACTCCATAATAAGAGGGTAAAAACATCGAATCACATGCCTAGCCTACAAGGATATAAAGTAAAATGTTACATTTAAACCCAGTTGCCCCCAGACACAAAGTATATTGGATACATCTGAGCAACCTGCCCGGGGGATCTGTGTATTTGGTTACCCCAAGCGGCATCGGTAAGTCTGATTTTTCAGGTCTACAGATGCCTCTAACCTATCTAGCTGGATGCTGGAAGAAGGAAGAACTAGTAAGTCGGAAGAAAGTGAGTATGGGAGGGTAGAGCGTTGCTCGGGCCTCACTATGTCCTAAGCAAAATTGACCAGCCCACACGTTTTTGTTATACAACCGCATTATGCCTCTATGAGCTTCAGAGGCCGAGATATGGGCAAATTAAATTTTCAAACCGGCGGCCAATATACCAAATGGCCGCCAAAACAATGGCAACAATTTCTTGTTTTTTTTTGGATAAGTGTTATTATGTACTCTATGAAAAGATTATGGTTTTCCAAAGCATCTACACCCGAAATACCACTACTCTATGATTTCCTGCACATTAGTAACATACATACATTTTTTCTTACTGAAGATGATGACGAATGCACACAATAGAAAACTGATCATGCGATGACAATGCCGAATGCGCTGATACCGATGGATCCTTTACATGTACCTGTGATCAGGATACACCGGTGTTTTTTGTGGTGGCACTGCCCACAAGTAAGTAATAAATACATTAATATGTACAAAGACATTAATTTCCGGAATCAATATTATGGGGTTTAACATTGTGAATACTACATTCAAAGGCTTTTATTTAGTTTGATTATTCATGATTTTTAAAATTAAGAATTGCGAGAATGGGTCTTTACAATAGTTAGAGAATAAAAGATGATACGTTTTGTTTTGACCATTTTAGATGGTGTATATGATGGGCCTCCAATATTTTGAGTGGTGGATGCCGCGCAGTTCTCCTTCTTATTGAGAATGTGTAAATTTTTTATTATTGACATAATTTATTTGTCAAAAAATATTCTAACATTAATTCTTTGTATTCATTTAAATAATTGCACCCTCTAAAAACCAAATGTTTCAATCCAAGGAACCAAAGTCATCGCGCGGTGATCTCAAGCTGCGTAAATTGCATTTGGTAACGCAGTATAAACGCGCCGTTTGCGTTCGTGTGATATTCGATACACCGCGTATTGCTGCGGCATACCATAGATTGCCCAGTAATGGGTGGGCGAAGCTTTGAACCTAATCCAATCAAATTTCTCGTTAACATGATAAACCACGCCCAATGAATAAGATTGTGTATTCGCCATTGCGTTAAAAATGTGCTACACTTTCCCTTCTAGAAGATGAGGCGAATGCACAATAGAAACCGATAATTGTGATGACAATGCCGACTGCGCTGATACCGATGGATCCTTTACATGTACCTGTAGGTCAGGATACACCGGTGATGGTGGCACTGCCAAAGTAAGTAAATAAATACATAATATTACAAAGACATTAAATTTCCGGAATAATATTATGTGTTTAACATGTCTGAAACTTACATTCAAGGGGCTGTTATTATTTTGCTGATTCATGACTTTTAAATTTTAGAATTGGATGAATAGAATGGGATCATCATTAAAATTAGAGAAGAAAAAGATATACGTTTTGTTTTGACCATCTTAGATGTGGTGTCTAGAATGGAGGGCATACAATATTTTGAGTGGTGGATGCCGGCGCAGTTCTCATTCTTATTTAGAATTGTGTAACTTTTTATTTTTATTGACATAATTTATTTGTCAAAAATTATTCTAACAAATTCGTTTTATTCATTTAAATAATTGCACCCCTCTAAAAAACAAATGTTCAATCCAGGAACCAAAGTCATTCGCGCGGTGATCGTCACGATGCGTACATTGCATTTGCGTACGCAGTATAAACGCGCCGTTTGCGCGTGTCATATATTCGACTACACCGCGTAATTGCTGCGCGCATTATCCATCTATTTCCCAGTAATGGATGGGCGAAGCTTTGACCTAATCATCAATTTCTTGTTAACATGATAAAAACACTCCCACTGAATAAGAGTGTGTATTCGCCAGTCAGTTAAAAAGTGTACGTTCCCTTCTAGAAGATGATGGCGAATGCACACTAGAAACCGATAACTGCGATGACAATGCCGACTGCGCTGATACCGATGGATCCTTTACATGTACCTGTAGGTCAGGATACACCGGTGATGGTGTCGCTTGCACAAGTAAGTAATATGAATAGAGTAAAAGTTCCAAAAAGCTCTCCATTAGAAACATATTATATTTATCTATAATAGATTATTTTATTCAGATTTTGAAAAAACTGATGTACGGATTTATTTTGTTTATTGAGATATAACTAATACGCACTGGTAGCTGACACTTGCGATGATAATGCCGAATGCGCTGATACCGATGGATCCTTTACATGTACCTGTAGATCAGGATACACCGGTGATGGTGTCGCTTGCACGAGTAAATGATAAAAACTGTGCAATAGATCCCAAAGGGCTTTCTTTTACAATACACATATAAAGTATAATGTAGTTGACATGTCAGAAACTTCATTATGATAAAACAGAATTTCTACTCACAGGATCAATGCACGACTTGACAAAATTTTTCTTTAGAATATTAAAAAAAGGGAGTCAGATGTTCCACCCGTACAGAAAGTAAGGAATTTTGATGTAATGTTAGACTCTTCTATGACACTTGAATCTCATGTATCATCCATTGTAAAACCATCACATTTCACATTCTCAATCTAAATTTTGGAAATTGTTGGAACACTTTCCCCGTTTTTCCCCCAAACACATGTTCATGGACATGTCGTCAGCAGCCTTGGCACACACCCCAACATTGAGATGATATTGGGGGGGGGGGGGGTATGGGGAAGGATAAGGTAGAATTGAAGGATCAGGCTTGCAATTGAACTGTGAATTTTGGGGTTAGGGACCTACGATGTGATCACGGCGACATTTAATGCAATGGTGGTTAAGTGTTCCAACTAATTTTTTCCAAGATTGAGCGAAAAGCAAAATTTTACATCTAATTTGGTTTTTCCATTCATAACTCCGTCATTCTTTTAGATAACTACACCAAGTGTCACACACATAATTGGAATGAAATGATCTTTTGGTTCAGTGAAAATAGTAAAGATAGCTACACAATTAGGGAGTGGTCATTAAGAATTTACATTGGGTTTTGTACTATGGGCTTTACACGGTAACAGAAGGACATTTAGACTCTGTTTTGGACTTTCAACCAGTGCAAAACACAAGAATTTTATTACATTGTCAAATACATCTAAATCGATTAAACAGCATTTAGTATTCTCGGAAGTATTAAAAACCCAAAAAATCACGGGACTCGAACCCACAAACTCCCGCGTTATTCTGAAATACAAACTCCTGGATATTGTATAGGATATGTTACTCATACATTGAAATGGTAAAGTGGGCAACACGTTACCTCACTTTACCGCAAGAAAAATGACTCTTGTTAATTATTCGCAAAAAGACAGACACTTTTAGAAGTCAAGTATCATGTCTGGACCAAAAGCATACTTATGAACACACTTACCATCTGTAGGGGGGGTGTAAGAGACATCTCTCAAGGT
>JAMKCH010066811.1:0-16366 GCA_023653785.1 Ophioderma brevispina
GTCCACCTGCAAAAGTGTTAGATGGCCATATGCCGATGCTGTGGCAAAGACTCTGGAGGAACTCAATAGTTGGATAGAACTGAACATGGTGGCCCAAAAATTGTTCACAGTGATACTGATGTGATTTTTTAAGTTTACTATACAATGTGCTGACGGAATGGGATCAGTTTCACAGTTCAAGACAAAAACGAATGCCCTCCTACCATACAATCTTTCTGCTACTCCTTTACTATCACATCCATTGTCCAGTAGTCAGAAAGAGACAAAGGAGAGGATTTACATCTAGAAGCCTTCCAACCCCAACAGTGTACGAGTCACCGGCATCTCCTTAAGCCAAAATGTCACAACTCAGCCCTTATAACGGATCCATTTTACAAGAAAGAGAGCGTCTTGCCTTGTCTTTTAGAAAGGGCATTTGGCAAGAATCTCCAGACGCGTCAAGTTCGATTGTAATTCTAAAGATCGATCAAAAACTGACAGATTTGAGAGTGGTCTAAGTAGATTTATTCTGTGACAACCAGGAGTCTATAATAATAGGAAGAAACTTTCCCTTTGGGGCGAGACTCGTCGGACTATCCCACACTGCATTGAGGTCTATTCAAAGGTTGTGGACTTGATAGGACCTGATCAGAAAGTGGTCCATTGTAACATTTACATAATCCATGATGCTATTAAAGAAATAAAATCTAAATCGAAGATAGTAAGCATGTTTTTCTGATAGTATTGTTTTTTTCCAGGTTTTTGAGTGATGAACTCACGATTTGTTGGTTATTCCTATAACTTTCGTATGTGTTCAATCACAGCATATTTAGGACTTTCCACTTATCTACTTAGGTGCCTTTTTACTGGCGCTTTGTACTAGGGGTTTCCACAGGCCTGACAACCAAATAAAATAATCTTGATTTTGCATCCATGCACAAAAAACAAAAGCACTCTCAAGAATTGAGAGGATGATTGCAGCAACAAGGTTAGAGACGTCACTACCAAGGTTGAAGACATTTGCGCTGACCAATTGGAAAACAGGCCTGATGTTTTAATTGACTCTGTAATGTATATCGTCAACTTGGGGGATCAAAGGTGGTCTTTCTGGAAATGTCCTTGTATCTCTTTAAGATAATTTTAATCAGAAGGCCAACTAGTTTCTTAATGTTGCCAACGGACTCCATTACATAATCACTATGACTGCAATGTCACATTTTGATTTATACTGTCATCCACATGTTTATTTTCCACGTCTAAGTCCACTGTCGCCGTACGCAGCCATTCACCCCAGCATAAAACAACAGCTTAATTTAAATCAACCAATCACAGACATTTGTACGATCTGACAGCCTTACGTGCGTGCGTATACTGCAAAGTACCATTAGCAAACCCTGCTAAAGAGAGAAATCACTCCTTGACAGAAATCTTGGACAGTATCATCAGTACTTACTATCTGGTTCATGTCTCAGTCCAATTGAACCACATGCTGCAATCTATTGGATGGCTGACAGTCTGTACTGCTGACACTGCTTTGCTCAGCTGGCCAGCTAGACTAGGACGCATCATGTAGAAGTTGACGTCAACTGACAAAATTTGATCAAATGAATTCAAAAGGAAGAACATGTCAGCGAGGTGTACTGAGTCTCGTCAGACATACATGTACAGACTGTGCACTATCACAAAATTCTACACACCTCGTCCACATAAGTTGAGAATCAACCGGAACAAAAGGTAACTTAACCCTATGAGTTACAATAATGCTCATCCACCAAGGACACATTTCAGTGTGTGCACTTACATTGACAGAACTGATCTTGAGTGATCTGGGTGCAAGTGTGAGATTTTGCCACCACTCATGCCTCCTGGACCAATGGTTGTGGCAACCGTTCCAGAGCTTAGCTATTCATTATATTGATTGCTGACCACATAGCATAGCGATTTATTCCTAATATTATCAAGGATTTGAATTGCAAATCGGGCACCCCCATCTTGCTGGTCTTGTGGTTAGGTAGCTGACGCTCATGATACAGTAGTCTCGGTTTCAAATCTTGGTACTGCCTCTTTATGCCATGCTGTCTTGAAGTGGGGCTGTTTGTGTTCGTCTGCAATTTTCAAGTATTGCCACATCATTTTGAGCTTAACTTACTAATTTCCCACACTATAAATGCTAGTATATGAAAGTAACGTATTCTGAAAGTAAATGTCCCAATCTTTCCAATATGCTATCAAATTTGCAGTAGGTCTAGGTCTTAAGCAGTTATTGATCAAAATACTCATGAAAAGTAGACACAAAGTGGTATCTCTTCAAAGTAGCTTTGCTTCAAACCCAAAGCACCTATCAACAAACCAGCATATTTATGTAACTAGAGGTATTTTTTTTTATTGCCCATCAACAAGACTAGTTTGACAGGGATACCCATAATAGAACTATTTTTATGATTTTGGGAGCAACGGGTACCAAAATTGGCCATCCAAAATATGACAATATTTCATAAGTCCAAGACTGCTTTGAACTTCGTGCAGTAGCTCTGCTGAAGCACAATCAATTAGTTGCCAAGTATAATTATCCATAACATTCCTAAAATGTAAACATTATAGGGTTATAACCTTGGTGACCATTGTTTTACTGTATGACAAGTATGAATTTACCGTGTCGCGTGCTCAAATTGGCACTCATATTTTAAAGGTCCCCAGAGCTTCACTAGGTGTTTCCTTAAAAAATCGAACAGTACGGATTATTTTTGCCCTGATGTCAGGCTTTTCATCAAAATAGCCCCATCTAAAAGGGTTAGCTGAGAAATTTTTTCGTGGTTCAACATGTAAATTTCCTAATTTCGTATAGGAGCAAATACAAATTCAGCTTATGTTTTACAATTTGGGGGAAAAATATGCCAATCAAAATCCTCTTTTTCACCTCATCTTTAAAGCATTTGTAGCCGAAATACAAGGTAAGATAATCATTAAGTATCTATCTATATGAAATTACTATTATGACCCAATCTTTGGGTGTCTCAAAATCTCTTGTTGCACCTTTACGCATCAACAAGTCTATGGTAGAGAGAATAACACCAAGTAATTACCCACTCTTTAAAAAGTAAACACTTTTCATGATTAATTTATTTTCTGATAATAATACCACCTCAAATTAACCTAATTTGCCAGTATGGTAGGGGGCTTACATGTCTCATCAATTCGACTAGCTGCTTGTCCTCATTCCTCCCCTCTGGTTCTTCACTTGATTATGGAAGATAGAAGTATTATTTAATCAATAACATTCTTTTGGTACTTTTAAATTCGATTTTTAAATCTGTAATTGTAGAAAATATAATAATTACAGGACAGATTTGAAAGTTCCTATTTACTGAATAAAAATACTCAATTTCCCCATAAAATTGCAACTATGTGTTCCATTCCTCTCATCCCCGCTTGTTCTAATTAATAATGATCTTCAGTAACATTTAGTTCTATGTTAATTAGGCATTGAAATTAAGTGCATTCATTAGTTTCAAGTTGTTATCTTATTGAATGGTATTAGAAACAATGGCTGAACAAACATTGTTTATCTCATCGGTATGTTTAAGGTCCCATTGGTAATAGCAACCAACTTGTTAATTATCAATTATTTGATTATAATTTTTCTTTAATTAGATCCCACAACTATTTTTGGTCTCAAATTAAGGGCAGTTATTAGCTTTAATTTGATATATCATTAAATAACGAAATGATTGTTAAGCTTAAAGAAAAACAATCAAAGCTGAAGCTTACATATTCTCCCATAGACTTTACATGGTGCCGTGTCCCAATCTCTGTGTCCCAATTGCTCCACCTCCACCTTCCATTACTTAATTCGTCATAATTAATTATAGTCCATTGCTTCCTTCATTTTTCCCCTGCTTGAAAAGCAGTAGGGAAGTTTGCGATAGCACGCATCGTATGTTTGTGTATTTGCTGTGTGTGTGGGTTGCGAGTTCCAGTTTTGGTTAGGTTTTTGTTTCATTCTCCTTCGAAAATTTTACACCAGACTTGGGGGATAGGTGGCCATAGGTTCTTTCGATGTGTGATGATCTCAAAGGTAAATCGAACAAGTCAAAGTAATCCGAGGCTCCGCCTTGATTGCGAATCTAACTAACCCTGTGAAATCATGACCTCTGAAAAGATAACTGCTTCTTCCAACTCTATGCAGAAAAGGAAATAATTTCTTGCTATTGGTATGACGTCTCGTAGGCGTCTAGGTCAGAAATACCTTGCAAACACAATAACGAGCCTTGTGCACAAATATCTGAAATTTTACAATTTTAATGATTCGTAATTGGTTTCAAGAATTTTTGGTATGTCCAAAACAACTTTACATAAAACACACCCAATATTAAGATTACATCTATACTTAAGACACTATCAGTGGATTTGAAAAAAAAATATTTGAATTTGCAGAATAGCTCACAGTGAAGGTATACCTTTAGAATTCTTATCATTTCCTTTTCCATCTGAATAATTGACAAAAAGGAAAGAAAACGGCAGTGGTTTCAATATCGATTCCCCATTCAATTACGTGTTTGTAGTAAGTGTCCGAAACGGACAGAGGACGAAAATTTCCATTCGTCCTTATTAGAGTTGTTTCGGTCTTAATCATTTGCAGGTATGTTAGATACCTGTACTTGTTACATACATCCAAAATCTGATTTTTTTGATGATTTTTTTCCGATCTTCTGATTAGCTAAATCACTGAATAGTGTCTTTTATTGTAAACAAGAATGTCCATTAATCTCACAAGGAAGCGTTGCGTTCACGATGATATGTCCTCAGCGAAGACTCCAAACGGACAGCGCACGAGTTCATACAAAACTCCTCAGTATTATAATTCCAAGGGAATCTTTCTCAGTCCTGAAGGTAATCTTGTCCAGCAGTTCACGACAACAAGGTTAAATAAGCCCCTGCGACATAATAATCCACAGTATATCAATCCCAGATAATCACCACGAATCCTATCTGTCCACAATTTGGAATCCTATTTGTGGATCCCAGCACTTTCGCTTTCAAAGACGAATTAGAATAAACAGCACGCTGCTCACATGGAATTAAAATCATAATAAATCCGGCACTGTACAGGTCTTCTCCTCAATGCAGAGTAACACTAGCTATCTTCTAGCTACTTGTTTATACTCGTGGATGCTGGCAGAGAGTCCTTCTAGTGTTAGTATTTAACTACTCACATAGATTCCCATGTCTACAATAATCATTACATCATTCTATGCATAAACATACCTACGCTGGCGACCACTGGAATTCATCACCCTCATTAACATCACGTCATTATATCACTTTGCGGGGGAACTTCCTAGGTTCTGCAATGTTTTTGATCTCAAACATAAACAAGTTCCTAAGTTTAGCATCCTTGGGGAATTACCCATTTCCCTTATTGTGGAATCTAAACAGGTGCAGTTTGCAAAACACCTCTAGGGAATCCCTTTTCTCTCTTTTATAGTAACAAAATACTTTTCCCGTAGAAATCTTTTCTCAAACTAAAAGTGAGAAATAGTTTTAACAGTTTAATCAGAAAAATGGAGGCTCTAAACACTTGTTTTTTACTCTCATTTTTCGAAGAAAAACCAACAAGAAATGAATGTTGCAATCTCCATTGCCATTCAATCATTTTTAAGTGATCATAACAACTTTCATATGGCACAATTTAATACATTGTACCGTGCGCAATGATAGCTTCTTTGCCGTAAATATCATATGACCTTGCATCTCACAAGAATTCCTTTATGTACCAGCATGTAAATAAACAAACAGCGACTGATTGTGGCATTAAAACCATGTAATTTTGTTGCAATTTTTAAATCGAACTTGTTTCTTTTTATATTTGCATTTCGTTTTGAATCTTAGCAATCACTCTACCTGATTTTCGTATGTTTGCGTTCACAGGGCTACAAGTGAACCCTGCAAAAATAGGGCTAAAATCTAGGGAGCAATATTGACCCCTTGGACCCAAATAACATATAAAGATGTGTAACATGTTGTTTTGTGGCAAAAGTGCATTACATGCTTCTATTAAGTTTTTTTACTTCAATTTTGAGATACCTTGGGAACTTCACACTTCACAGAGGAAAACAGTGCACGTGCCTCGCGCTAATCATCTTGCAACACAAATAATTCTGTTTTTCGAAGTGGTTAGCCTTCTTCTATTTCCCTTCATCTTATCCACACTTACTTTGATAAACAACTGTCCTTTTTCAGTGTTTGAATCCTTGTACACCAATGTTTCATTACCAAGGAAGATGCATTTGGAAGTTTTCTCAAATGGGTCACAGTCACATGGTCATTAAAAAGGTCTATCTGTGTACACCCCAAATCATAGCCAGTGGTTCTTTTGAGCAAATATTGTAGGCGATTTATAGTACCTATTTGCTAAGGAAATTGCATTTCGACAGATATTTTTTTTTAACTTGGGATTAAAGCTCACATAGGCTCATTAAAACTCATATGAGGTTGGGCTGGTGATTTTTTAAATTAAATTTGATTTGGTTCACAGCGTCCGTACTCATCACCAAGAAATGAATTTTTAGTTTAACCAAATATAGGTTAAAAAATCTCATGAAAAGGCCGGGCCATGTTAGGAGCGTCCTTTATGCATACACACGGCCCCGTTATCAGCAGCTCCTTGAAATCATCCTGACAGCACCACATGCCATTACAATGACTTTTGGACACCGGTAAAAACTCCAAATTAGGCTCAAGGTCACATATGGGTCTTTAGAGATCAACTGTGTTCCCACCTTGCGATCTTGAGCCAGTGTTCCTTTTACATAACGTTAATTGTCAATGTTATAATGTAGGCAGGATGTTAACTTGTTTGCAAAGCATTGAGGTTGAGAGATATTTTATATAGCAATCAAGAGATTAAGAATGGAAATACAATTTCACAGATGTTATCTTCAACCTTCGCTTTGACCTACAGATCTTAATCTCATACCAATTTATAACTTTTGTCTTATCTAATGTGGCCCGAATGGTACACAAGTTGTCATTTCCCAAAACTGCCCAAAACATAGGTTAAAAGCAAGATCGGGATTGTACCCAACCCCAAAATTCCTTGAAAAAAATAGATAGATTGTCGCAAAACCACAGAATGAGTCATCTTTTTTACCAAAATGGAAGATTTTAATTCCTCATCCGCACACGCTCACCAAACCAATCTGAGTAACACCCTCCCATGGGCGACAGTCAAATTTGCTTCATTTGTTTGTTAGTAGCAGTCCGAGTTTACCACTCGGACCTACTGTATTGTAGGAGATTAAAAGCATGTCTTTGATTTCTGACAAAAGACATTTTCTGATTTTCTCTTTAAAAAAAATACACGCCCCAACACAGTCATACAAATCCCAGAAATTCCTAAATTGACAAAAGGGCTTGATGAAAGTTGACTCTTTACCTATACAGCCATGCTTAGTTGGAGAACCCAATTGTTTATAGTTTCTTTTTTTCAGAGCACCTTGTAATGAACTTTGGACCCTGAAAGGTAGTGTTTGATCAATTCTGTTAAAAATCCATCAAAACACCAATCTTTAATTTCTGTGGAAAAACAATATAGGGAATTATAGGGATTTTTGAACTTTATAGGGATTTAATCGAGAGTTCAAAATAAATAGAATTATTATAGGGCCACTTGTACCCGCGTAATTCATTAAAGATGGAAGTGATTCAAATACGCGGGGAAACTCGGTTTGTACCTTTTGTAAGGGAACCTTAAAATGAATCCAATATGTCTTCCTCTGGGTTAAGTGGGTTTTAGCCCCACTAACACCAATGTCATGACCACTCACCGAACCCTGCACGCCCTGGGGTTTTTGGAGGACCACTATTTTCGAACCTTATCCATAATGCTATCCAAATCAGGTTGTCTGCAAATCCCCATCCTGGTTAAAGAGTTAGGGGCGCTTTTTTTCAAAATGGCGGCCAATATTCCACGTAATGGCCTTTTTTGACTATATCTTATTTTGATCCAAATTCCCCCCCCATCACCATGTGACTACTTAGGCTCCCAAACCACACCAAAGGAATAGTTGACCTTTGCATGCTGAACCTCTCTAGAGGGCGTCATAGTTTCCAATGCCACCAAACACTGAAACACCGGGTCATTTCACACCTTAATCCTCTTTAAAGGCAAAATGCCGGTGTCACCTAATTATTTACGTTGTCATGCACTGTGGATAATTTAGGAAAGTAAACACTTATAAAAAGAAGTAGTTTAGCCTTTCAAGTGTGTGATATAGAGGGCGCTTTACGTAAAATGGTCTGACTTACTATACACATATAGACCACAACCATAGTCCTCCTAACCCTCGTCGTACCAAGCCTTTTTTGTACACGGTTTACCAGGTGAAAAAAGACAGCGATTTTGAACATCCCCTTCCTTTTTCATAATCACCCTATGCTTATTATGTTGATCCTTTTACTCTCATCAACCTACACCGATACATGCTTACCGAGGAACCAGCGAGTCCCCTGATCTCAATCACCCCTCCTCCTCATCTGTTTCTTTTATAACAATTCCCTTTGTAACCGTGTTCCAAAAAAGGCTGTAAGACGTACGTTAAAGGAGGCTATGGTGGTCTTCTATTTTCTATTCCAGTCATACCCATTTTTACTTAAGCGCCCATCTATAATACACACTTTGACAAGGCTAGCTACTTCTTTTATAAGTGTTTACTTTACCTCACACTAATCGCCCAGGTGCATCACAAGTACTAATTCTGTGACACCGGCATTTGCCTTTAAGAGGCATTACGGGTGTGTAAATACTACTGTGTTTTCATTTTTTTGGTGGCCATTTTGAAAATATGACGCCCTCTAATAGGCTGTTCAGCCGCCAAAAGTGTCCCAACTATTCCTTGCGTGTGTTTTTGGTGAGACGTAAGTAGTCACATGGATGCATGAATTTGGGATCCAAATTCAAATTACAAAAAAGGCCATTAGTGATATTGATCATTGGCCCCATTTTGAAAAAAGCGTCCCTCCCTCTTAACCCAGGATGGGGATTTTGCAGACAACCTATTTTGATAGCTATAATGTATAAGGTTTTTCGAAAAATATGTCTCCAAAAATCCCCAGGGTGGGCGTGCAGGTTTTTCGGTTATGGGCCATGACCTATCTGTTTAGTGGGATAAACACCCACTTAACAAGAGGAAGACATTTGATTCATTTTCAGTGTTCCTATACAAAAATTTACAAACCTGGAGTTTCCACGCTTTATTTGAATCACTTCCATCATTTACTGAAGCAGGCTACAAAGCGGCCCTATAATACCTTCCTATATTTTTGACCCTCTCCCATAAATCCCTATAAAGTTAAAAAATCCCTATAATTCACTATATTTTTTCCCACAGAATGAAAGATTGATGTTTTTGATTGATGTTCACAGAATTGGATCAAACCACAACTTTCAGGGTCAAATGTTCTTACATGATACCATGTGCTCTGAAAACAAGAACTAATAAAATTGGTATCTCCATCTTAGCAGCATGGCTGTATAGGTAAAGAGTCAACTTTCATCAACCCTTTGTCCATTTTAAGAGACTTCTTTCTCTGGATTTTATGACTTTGTTGGGGGCGTAATTTTTTTTAAAGAGTAAATCAGAAAATTTTCTTTGGTCATAAATCCAAGACCTGCTTTTAATACGCCTACAATATCAGTAGTCCGAGTTTGTAAACGCGGATTACTCAACAACAAATGAAGCAATTATACGGTTTAAGCCCATGTGGAGGGGGCTACTCAGATGTGGTTTGGTTGAGAGTGGTTCGGCTGAGGAAGTAAAACCTCTTCATTTTTGGTAAAAACGATACTAATTTTTCTGTGGATTTGCTTACAATCTATCTCTTATTTCAAGAAATTTTTTGGGGGTTGGGTACATCCCACTGCTTTTTAACCATGTTTTGAGGGCAGTTTTTGTGAAATGACAACTTGTGCACCATAGGGCCACATTAGCTAGACAACATGTTATAAATTGTGTAATGAGATTCAGATCGCTATTAGGTCAAATCGAAGGTGAAGGTACCATCTGGTGCAATTGGTATTTTCCCACTCTTAATCTCCTTGATTGCTATAGTAAAATATCTTCAACCTACGCTTTGCAAACGAGTTCACATCCTGCTTACTCTTATCACATTGACCAATTAACTTTATTAAAAGCATCACTGTCTCAGATTCGCACGGGGGGAACACCGATTGATCTCTAAAGACCCCTATATTACCTTTGACCTAATTTTGACGTCTTTCTTAACCGTGTCCACAACTCATTGATAATGGCATGTGGTGATGTCAGGATTTAATCAACTGAGTATGCTGATCGGGGCCGTGTGTCATGCATAATATGACGCTCCTAACATGGCCTGCTTTATGAGACTTTTTTAAACGTTTTTAACCTAATTTGGTTAAAACTATAAAATGTCATTTCTGGTGATGATAATGAGCTTTTACCTCAAATTTAATTTAAAAAAATCACCAGCCCAACCTCTTATGAGTTTTAATTGCCCTATGTGAGCTTTTAATTCAATCCCAATTTTAAAAAAAATATCTGTCAAATGCAAGGCCTTTATCAGAATAGGTACTATAATCGCCACCATATTTGCTCAAAAGAACCACTGGCTAATTATTTGGGGTGTACACAGATTCAGACCTTTAATGACCCAGTGACCACTTTTGAACCCATTTTGAGAAAACTTCCAAATGCATCTGCCTTGGTAATAAATTGGTGTACAATGGATTCAAACACTGAAATGACAGTTGGTTTTATAAAAAAGTAGATGTTGATAGATAAGGAAGGCAAGAAGCTAATACCACTTCTAAAATACAGAATTAGTTGTGTTGCAAGATGAATCATTCGCGAGGCACGTGCCACAGTTTTTCCCTCTACATGTATGAATTGTGAAGTTCCATGTCCTCAAATAAATAAAAACCTTAATAGAAGACTTAATGCAACTTTTCCTTTCCCATCAAAACAACATGTACCCCCCTCTTTGACCTATGTATTTTGGGTCCAAGGTCAATATTGTTCCTATATTAGCCCTATTTTTTGCAAGTTTCCTTGTAGCCCTTGTGAGACGCAACACACTCCGAAATCGGTAGACTTGATTGCTAAATTCAAACGACACTGCATCTAAAAAGAACACAATTCAGATTTGAAAAATTGACAAAATCCATGGTTTTACTCCACACATCAGCCGCTGTTTTTTAGTTACATGCTGGTACATAAATGACACCTTCTTTTGATATCAAGGTCAGATGATGTTTACGGCAAAGAAGATATCGCTGCGCAGGTAAAATGTATCAAATTTTTGTGCATTGAAGTGGATATGACACACAAAAGGATTGAAATGTGCAAATGAGATTGCAACTTCATTTTCTTGTTGTTTTTTCCTTCGAAATGAAAAAAAACAAAGTGTTATATACCTCCATTTTTCGATATTAAACTTAAACTATTTCTGCAATTTTATTTGAGAAAAGATTTCTCCGGGAAAAAAGTATTTTGTTTACTATAAAAGAGAGAAAAGGGGGCATTCCCAGAGTTGTTTTTGCAACTGCACCTGTTTAGATTGCACCTAGGGAAGTGGGATTCCCCAAGGATGCTAAACTAGAAACTTGTTTATGATATTTGAAGATCAAGATTGCAGAACCTAGGGAATTCCCCACAAAGTTATATATATGAAGTGATGTAATTCTGGTGATGAATCCTATTGGTCAGCTAGTGTAAGGTTTATGTTTATGCATAAGATGATGTAAATGATTAGTTGTTAGAAAGGGGACTCTATCTGTGAGTAGTTTAAATACTTCTCACTGGAAGGATCTCTGGCCAGCATCCACTAGTATAACATAGCTATAAGATAGCTAGTTTACTCTGCCTTGAGGAACAGACCTTTGCATAGTGCCAGGATTTTATTTTTAATTCCATGTGAGCAGAGATGCAGTAATTTATTCTACTATCGTCTTTGAAGCCCAAATGCTGGGAATCAAAATAGGATTCCAAATTGTGGACAGATAGAAATCGTGTGATTATCTGAACTTAGACTGTGGATTTATTATCGTCGAGGACGTTATAATTAACCTGTCGTGTTGACTGCGGACAAGATTACTTCAGACTGAGACGATCCCTTGGAATATATTCCCTGAGGAGTTTTGTATGAGCTTGTGCGCTGTCATTTTGAGTCTTCGCGTGAGGACATATCACATCGTTTACTGCACGCTTTCTTGTGGACGTAAATGACTTCTGTTTACAATTAGACACTAATACGTTGATTTGCTAAATCAAAGATCGAAAAAGATCATCAAATCATGTTTGTGTATGTACACGTACGGTAGCCGAACCTACCGCAATGATAAAACCAGAACAACCTAATAAGGACAGATCGGAAATTTTTAGTCAATTACTGTCCGTTCGGACACTTACTACACACGATGAATGGGGAATCGTAAATCTTGGAACACTGCCGTTTTCTTTCCTTTTCGGTCAATTATTCAGTTTTGGACAGGTAACGTTTATGAGAATTCTACAGACGTACCTTCACTTGAACGCATTCTGCAAATTTCAAAGATTTTTCAATCACTGTAGTGTCTTTAGTATAGATGTAATCTTACATATGATGTGTTTTAATGTAAGTTGTTTGGAACATCACCCAATTCTATGGAAGCAAGGTAAAATCATTAAATCGGTTTTATTAAACTTCAGATCCATTTGTGCACAAGGCTTCTTTATTTGTGTATTGAAAGTATTTCTGAACACTTAGACGCCATACGAGACGTCAGAACATAAGTAAGAATGATTTCCTATTCTTCAATAAGTTGGAGAAGCCGTTATTTTTCATAGAGGTCATTTGATTGTTCAACAGGGTTAGTTTAGATTTCGCAATTCATGGCGCCTCGGATTCACCTTTGACCTTGTTCGATGACCTTTGACATCATCCACACCCGAAGGAACCCCTAATGCACCTAACCCAAAGTCTGGTGTAAAATTTTCGAAAGACATGGACAAAACAAAACCTAACCGCAACTGAACTCGCACACCCACACACATTCAAAGACTAAACTACGACATCGTGCTATCGCAATATTTCCCTACTGCTTTTTCAAAGCCAGGGGTAAACGAACCGGAAGCAATGACTATTAAAATTATGACTGATTAAGTAAATGAAGGTGGAGGGTGGAGTCAATTGGACCCGAGATGGGGACACGGTACCATGTAATGTCTATGGGAGAATATGAAGCATTCACTCTTATATGTTTTTTTTCCTTTATCTAACAATCATTTAGTTATATAATTCAATATCAAATTAAAGCTAATTACTTGCCCTTTAATTTGAGACCATAAAGATTGTTGTGGGACTCTAATTAAGACCTTAATAAATCCCTATTGATTAATTAACAGTTTGGGATTGACTATACAATGGGAAACCGTTAACCCTCCCGTATGAGAAACAAATGTTTGTTCAGCTCATGTTTCTAATCCTTCAATAAGAACAACTTGAAACTAATAATACCACTCTTCAATTTCAATGCTAATTAACGATAGAACTAACATTTTAATTTTGAAGCTCTTATTATGAAGACAGCTGGGATGCAGAGGATGGGGACACAGTACGTTGCAAATTTATGGTTACATGAGTAGTTTCTTTTCTTCAGTATAATGACACTTTCAAATCTGTCCTGTATTAATTATGTCTTCTACAATTACAGATTAATAGTAATTTTAAAAGATTAACAAAATGCTGTTCCTGAGTAAAATAATAATATATTCTAATTAATCAAGATGAAGAACCAGAGTGGAGGAATGCGAACAAGCAGCTATGTCGAAATGATGAGGACATGTAGCCCCCCTTACCATAACTGCAAAATTAGTTACTTTGAGGTGTATTATTATCAGAAAAATAAATTAAATCCTGGAATGTACTTTACTTTTAAAGAGTGGTTACATTATACTTGGGTGTGATTCTCTTTAATCCAATATGACTTGTTGATGCTTAAAGAAGGTTCACAGAGATTTTGATCACCCCAAATTTTGTGTCATAATAGTAATTTTCAGATAGAGTAGATACTTAATAGATATCTGAACCTTTGTATATTCGCTACAGAAAATTGCTTTTAAAAGAGAGAAAAAGAGATTTTTGATTTGCTTATATTTCAATGTAAAACATAAGCTGAAGTTTTGATTTTGCTCCTATACGAAATTAAGAATTTCACAATTTTTTTGTACCAAAGAAAACATTCAATCATGCTTAATCCTTTTAGATGGGGATAATTTGATGGAAATCCTTACAGCAGGGCAAAAGTCAGTACTGTCGATTTTTTTAAGGAACACCTATGTGAAATCTCCGTTGCAAACCTTTAACATAGTGGGCGCCAATTTGATCAACGCGACACTGTAATTCATACTTGTCGTAACAGTAAAAAACAATTTTCACAAGGGTTATAACCCTATTAATGTTTACATTTTATGAATTTATGTGGATTTCTATTGCAAATACGTGAATTGTGCTTCAGCAGAAGCTACTCTTGCAGAATCTCAAAGCAGTCTTTGTACTTTTGAATATTTGCAATATTTTTGATGCCAATTTTGTTACCCGTTTCTCCCAAAATCATAAAATAGTTCTACTATGGGTATCCATGTCAAACTAGTCTTGTTAGATGGGCAAATACCTCTAGTTACATAAATTATGCTTGTTTTTTTGGATAGGTGGCTTTTGGGTTTTGATGCAAACAGCTACTTTGAATAGATACCACTTTTTGTCTACTTTTTCCATGAGTTTTTTGATCAATAACTGCTTAAGACATAGCCCTACTGCAATTTTGATAAAGCAATTTTGGAAAGAATTGGACAAATTTACTTTCAGAATAACTTTACTTTTCAGATACAGCATGTAAGTGGTAGGAAATTAATACAGGTTTACGCTCAAAATGATGTGCAATACTTGAATTTGCAGACGAAACACAAACAGGCCCCAGTTCAAAATGCATAAAATAATCAGTAGCAATTCGAACCGCGAGACTACTTGTATCATGAGGTCAGCTACCTACCACAAGACCAGCAAGGATTGGGGTGCCAGATTTGCAATTAATCCTTGATATATTTACGGAATAACTCGCTACTTCTATTGTGGTCAGCAATCATGATAATGAATAGCCTCCGTCTGAAACTGTTTGCCACACCCATGGTCCAGGAGCATGAGTGGTGGTCAAAATCTCACACTTGCACCCAGATCAACTCAGATCGTTTCATGTCCATGTAATTGGGCAACCCACTGAAACTGTGTCCTTGGTGGATGAGCATATTGTAACATTTACATAGTGTAGAGTTCACTTTTAGTTTCCCTGTTTATTCCTCAACTTAGTGGACGAGGTGTAGTAAATACTTTTGACTTTGAGTGCCATTGGTGTTACATGTATGCCTGCCTAGACTCAGTACACCTCGATTTTAGCAACTGTCGCTTCCTTTTGGAAATCATTTTCTCAAATTTTGTCATTGCAGTCAACTTCTACATGATGGCTTTACCTATATATGCTGGCCAGCCTGAGCAAAGCAGTGTCAGCAGTACCAGACTAGCCGAACATCCAATAGATTTACTGCAGCATATATAAGGTTCAACTTGGACTGGACATTGACCCATATAGTAAAGTATGATGATCTATGTCCAAGATTTCCTGTCAAGGATTTTATTTTCTCTCTTTAGCAGGGGGGTTTTGCTAACATGGTCCTGCATATACGGCACGCACTTACAGGCCTGTTCAATCGTGAACAAAAATGTCTTGATTGGTTGATTTTAAAAATACAGTTGTTGTATATGGCCTGGGGCTGGAATGGCTTGCTACGGGAGGTACTTAGACGTAGAAATAAACAATTTGGATACAGTATACCTCAAAATGTTACACTTGCATTCATAGTGTATGTAATTTGAGTCAGTTTTGCAACATTAATAACTGTTGTGGCCTTATTCCTTAAATTATCTAAGAAGATCAGGCCATTTCAGAAAGACCCAAACCTTTGACCCCCAGTTTTTGCACAGATATACATTAGACAAATTAAAACATCCAAGCCTTGTTTTTCAACTTGGTCAGGGGCAAATGTCTTCAACCTTGTTAGTGATGTCTGCTAACCTCTTTGCTGCATAATCCTCTCCAATTTCTTTAGATTCTTGTCCGTGCATAGAGATTCCAATCCAGATTTCTTGTTATTGGTTTTGTCCAGGCCTGGAAACCCCTATGGTCCAAATCCAGTAACAATGGCAACGTAATTAAGATAAGTGAAAGTCCCTAAAATAATTGCTTGTGATTGTAACACATACAGAAAGTTATATGACTTCTATCCCACAATCGTGATTTCCTCAAAAATCAACACCT
>JAMKCH010066812.1:0-24093 GCA_023653785.1 Ophioderma brevispina
AGTTTGTTATAAGGCATCATTTGTTAACGGAAATGTCACCTCCGAAACGCTGAATTGCAACGCCCTGTCTCCGGAAATGAGAGCAAGAAAATGGAACCAAAATAGCATTATAGGTTGGACAACTTTTCTTATAATAATCATAAACAAAAACTCTGGGGAATTCAATGCAGGGTTAAAAGTACAAGGCCTTTGAGAAAAAATAGATGTAATTTGGGGTACAACCAAAAGTTGCCATTTTGACCACATAAATGGCCACCAAATCACAAAGAAAAAATTAAGGAGGTTTTGTAGCTATCTGAGCTAGCCCCTATATAGGATAAGTTAACACACAGCAAAATACTTTTAAATTCTTCATTGAATTAGTGAGTAGACCATCATGATGTCAAAAACTGAAGTTACAACACCACTGTATTGTGAAAATGGCCACATGTATTTCTCATTTAATTGAAATTTTATTACACTCTATTGCATATTCATGAAAGCTCAGTTATTCCCTCTGTAACAAAATGCAACCAAAATCATAAAAATTGATTACTTTCATTGTTGATGAGTGACTTCCTTTGATACTGGTAATGTCTGAAAGAGAAATGCCAAATTTCATTCCCTGTACTCCGATTTAGGGTCTTAGAATTAGAAGGATTAGGTTTATCGGAATGTGCCCAATTTGAGTGAAGTTTGACCTGATGGCAGCTACCGATTTTTTTAAAAATAACCCTTCAATTCTCAAGTTACTCATGGCGATCCTAGCCCACTATACTGATGATCATATCATCCCAGATTGAGGACTAAGAAATGGCAACAGCCCGCCTTAGCATATTGTCCCCGAAACGATGCATTGTTGCCTTCATAACAACAAGTCTTGTCTTCCCAGTTATCAGGGCTCCCTCCAGCCTCCACAAAGCTGTTGATCTTCCAATCAACGACAGGGAAACTTCATCACGTCTCCTCCAAACTTTCACTCCCCCCCCCAAAATTAAAAAAAAAAAAAATCTGCATTCATCTGAAAACATGAATTTTCTGTCACCATGTTTAAATTCCACTACCGTTGTTGCCGACACCACCTTAACCGGGCCCTGATGGTGAAGGGCTGTCACTGGCTTCTTAGCAAGTTAACATGCTCTCAGATTGGACTTGTGTCAATACTGCCACACAAACCGGTGCCGGAAATTTCTGGAAAACAATCTCCAATTCCGAAGAGCATAGAGTATAAACCTGTCTTTCTGGGGTGTTGCCGCCCGGCCCGGGGACAACCCGCTTCTGGGCCTCACCTTCCCATTACCAGTTTTACACGGAATTTTGTTTTCCATTTTGAGACAGTTTAAACTAGGGCTTACCACCCCAACATTGACTACAACTGTGATTTCTGGGATATGCCAGCTTGAATTTGCCCCATGGCACTAGGCCTTTCGTACATCTGATCTCGTGGCATGATGAGATACTGAATGACCACTCTTGAACATTTCTATTCAAAGACCCCCTCGTTTAAAGCAACCTAATAACCTAATCCTCTTAAGCTGTGTAACCCTGTGTAACTCTTAAACTGAAGGACTGAAATTTGGCACTTTTTCAGACCTACCAGTATTCAAGTGAGTGTCACTCAACCATGAAGAAATAAATTATGATTTTGGTGTCATTGTACAGAGGAATACCTGAGCTTTGCACTGATATGCAAAAGAGTGTAATATAATTTTAAATTAAATGAGAAATACATGTCTGAAAAAAATTTCCAAACTTTTATTGAGGAGTTTAGTTCAGAGTTTTTAATACCAGCCAAACGCCCATCTCGTCATACCAACTCTAAATCATTCATTAGACCGCACACCAAAAAGGACTGTTTTAAAAACTCATGAATAAGCCCTTTTGCAATTTCAGATTCAAGATGCATTGTGGGTAATATCCGACAATTTTGTTGGAGATAAACAAAACAAGGCTACTGTACAATTTCAATGTGGTGAACTTTGACGTTTTCATCACAAAAATTACTTAAACTCGGGTTTTTAAACAGGTTTCTCTTTTTCATGTTGTCAATGTCATAATATTCAACTGTATTTAATAACTGTCATGAAGAAATTGAGACTGCATAGTTCATAAAACCCAAGTAAGAGACATTTTTGTGAAAACGGTAAAGTTCACCACATTGAATGCAGTACCGGTAGCCTTGTTTTGTTTATCTCCAAAAAGATTGTCGGATATTACCCACAATGCATCTTGAATCTGAAATTGCGAAAGGGCTTATTCTTTCCGCGTACCATATCCGAATGGAACTGTCTACCTGAAACCCTCGTCAATATCACCACAACTGAAGCATTAAAAAATTAAAGAAGAAACAACCAAGTATCTAAGAAACCAACCCTCCAGCATCTAATTAACATCTTGCGCACTCACTAACCTCTGCGTTTGACCTCTACTGATGAGGAGTTGCAGAGTATTTCCGTCAAAGTCAACAAGTTGTATTAATCGGCACAGATTTCTGATGCATTGTGGGTATTTTACTAAGTAATAAACACCGATCGCAGGTGTCCAAAATTCTTGAAAACACAAGGAGGTTACTGACTACCGGGCTACACCCATCGAATGTGTGCATTCGCTCAGCTTTGCTCAGTACAAACCTCAGACACACACATGGACAGACATACATAGGATTTCATAGCAGCATGTTTTGTTGCAGTTCCGATAATCGTAACTAGAGGTCTTTACATACACATTATATGGCTGACTTTAACATTGAACTGGACCTCTAGTTACGACCATAAGGTACTCGGACAAGCGTAGAAATAACAAATACCTATGTACTCATGATACGAGCACTCAAATACACAGTGATTGTGACTTTCACCGACCTTTTTCCTACCGAGAAATTGTACTTACATTATCTTGAGAAACTCCGACAAATAGTGCATATATTGGTGTTGTTCGATTCTTGATGATTATGTTAAAAAAAGACATTACTTTTACAAGTCCAGTTTTTTCAATTAAAAATTACGGATTGATTTGATGTTAACAACCAGTCCGGTAGGTCAGCAGTCTGAGGGTAAGTTTACGGCAGGCTCGGTAAGTCGTAATCCTGCTTAGAAAATAGGAAAAAAAACCCAACGTTTGAAAATTCTCAATGACTGGAATAATATCGAAGAGGCATTGTGGGAAAAAGGGAATGCGGCCCGTACGATTGCGTGTTCACGTTTCCGGGTCATGCGAGCACCGAAGTATCAGACATATAGTTTCCATTTTCTCGCTAAGTTCTATACGTTCAGACCCTATTACGATACATATTTCAAAACAAAACATAGTTAACGGACCCTCTGATGGCAAAACTCCCATAGAATCCCTTTGTTTTCCGGAGATAGTTGAGATGTAGGTTTCATTTGCAGGCATTCGCTATGCGGAAGTGGTAACGTTAATCTCTCGTGTAGTACTATTTAGATAAATTTTTTGCAGTCCCCTGTGATACATGACTATACCTGTGAAAACTTGACCGGACCGCCGTAAGGTCAGTATGAAGTAGGGACCCTAAGGCCGACTAAAAAGCGTAGAGGTAATACTATATGAAATGAGTAGTCATGATCGCGGTCGTACGTGGCGAAGTGTTTTACGGATATTCTCTGTTATACGGTAATACTGATGAATTAGGACTCGCGTCCGATGCGGCGCTATCACTTCCACATTTTTACCAAAATTTTCTGCTTGAAGCTATGACATACTTCCAGTCAAAGCGAGCGATTGGCATGCGCAATACTGGATATTGACCCAAGATCAACTGGTATGCCTGTCAGGAGCAAGAAATCGCTCGCTGCGACTGGAAGTATATCATGGGCTTTCTAAATGTTACCAAAGGGGAGGTGCTCGACACCATGTATGACCTTCCCTTCTCATGTCACTTGGATTCCGGTTTGGAGTTAGTTTGTGAAGTGAAATTATCGTCTTCTCTGAAAAGGCCTAAAATTGCTCTTTAAAGTCTAATTTCTTCATGAAAACTACTTAAAAAATATTTAAGGGTTGTTGACGATGTTCTTACAGCCCAAAAGTAAGTAAATTTGCTAAACATGGACTCATTTAGCTATAGAATCATTAACTCAGCAGAATTGTTTTCTACTCGGTCCTGCTTTCAACATTTTGCATGACTTGAGTGCCAGTAAAATATGTCAGTTGATAAAATGGCCAATCAGTCATGCTTAGCAGGACTGTTTTTGTTTGACATCATTACTGTTACTTTCATTTGACAAAAGTAATCATAATTCATGATATGTTGAGACCCTGAATTGAAGAGGTGTTCACTCATCCATAGGCATTTCACAACCTTATGATAGCTTTATCAACAACCCTCAAATATGGGCATGATTGGCAGTGTTTTGTCATGTATCATGATATTTACATATTCATAAATCACTTTTTCCTTGATTTTTAGAATTCCATAAAATCAAAGGAAAAGTGGTTTTTCAAAAGTAGTTCAACATAATACTGAACTACTTTAACCCATATCTATTTGTAGTTCAGTAATATGTGACAATGGACTTAGTAGTCAACTAAAAGTGATTTAGGGTTAATTTTCCCACTCATACTTTTTGAAGGCAATACAGCATGTAACAAACCAACTTATGGGCCATTGGCAGGGTTCGCCAGTTTCTTTCAATCTTTTATAATTTTTTTAAAAAAATTATTTTTTTTCCACTTGGAGAAACGACGAGGTTTTTTTTTCCGTCCAAGTTTCTTCCATCCACCGAAGCGTAAAACTAAAAAATATTTAAAATTTTTCCTAATTTTAAGCCAATGACTTCCTTTTTTGTTAAATATTATATAGTGATTGAAATATCGATGTGAAATACTTGAATAACCTTTTGGGACCCCCCTACCCTACTAACTACCCCTTGCATTGTAATAATATAAACTTCGCATTGATTCCAAGGCCTACATGTACATTAAGCATTGCCTGGAAGAAAACGATTGATTAGCACACTTCTCACACACAAAACCAGCAAGGCCAAGCAAGTACTCCTTGTAAAGACTGAACATCTTCAATTTATTTAAACAAAATGTTATATTCCCCTAAATCCAGGTTCTTCCCATTAAGCCATACATTTATTAACATTAATTAAAACAAAGACAATGGTTCTACTTTATGATTTGGTGTTGTTAAAATTAAAAATTGGCCATACAGATTTAAAGCTTTTTCATTGTTGGCATCTTTAATATTACAACTGTGATCACATGGCAAGATGATGGAAAATGGGTTAACATTTATCCTCTGTATATTTGATTGCATACCAACCAAAATTTTGACAAATTTATTATATACTTGCACGATAAATAAACTTGTAGATTAATTTTGAAAAAAATAACAAGTTTTGAATTTTTTAAAGGTTTTGATCATTCTTAATGCTCAGGCGCTATATAAATATGGTGTAATTTAGTTTGTTGTTCTTTAATAACATTTTCTTTATTTCTTCCAGTTTCTTCCAATTTCTACCAGTTTCTTCCAGTTTTCGTTCTTTCCGGGAAGAAAGGACAAAAAAAGAAACAAAAAAGAAACTGGATAAATACCTTTTTTTTTTAATTTCCCCTTATTTCTTCCTTCTCTTCCATCTGTCTTAAGAAATAGGTTCTTCAAAAAAAAGAACGGAAGTTTCTCCGAACCCTGTCCTTGGCTGTGGACCTGTGTTGTTTTGCTTTGTCATACCCCTGTCTTCCATGGGTGACAGTACATGTAGGAACCCATGGATTTCGATCCATGTATGGCGGGGCCTGCGACAAACTCTGCCGCCCACTAATGTACAGTGTAGACCTTGTTTACATTGTGTGAACTAAATGTACAGTTTTGTTGTAAAAATCTATCAAAACCCTGGTCCCAACCTGTAAAATTTTGCATTACCATATTTTACATTGACAGATGGATGATGATACTGTGAAATTAAAATTTTTTACTGTGAACATGTACTTGGACCATTCCAGTAGTAGATTGATATTGACATTATTTTAAATGAATAAGAGCGACATTTAAATTTAGAGTCATAATAGGCCTGAAAGATTTAAATAAAAATAACTTTATCGGAAACAACCCGCAACAATGGGCATGATTGGCAGTGCTGCTTGTGTATGTGCATGTTCATGATATTTTACATTCATAACTCAACTTTTTTCCTGATTTTATGAAATCATACCAAAAAAATCAAGGAAAAGTGGGGTTTACAAAAAGTAGGTCACATAATACTGACCTACCTTACCAATTTCATATTTGTATTCTTATTGTGACATTTGGCCTTAGTAGTAACTAAAAGTGATTTAGGTTAGTTTCACTCATACTATTTTTAAGGCAATTACAGCATGTAAACAACCAACTTATGGGCCATGGGCAGGGTTCGCCAGTTTCTTCCACATGTGAAAAAAACTGGTTTTTTCCGGCAGTTTTTTTCCACTTTGGAGAAACGGTTCTTCAGTTTCTTCCACTGAAAGCGAAGAAACTAAAAAAGTAGATTTAAAGTTTTCTATTTTAAGCCAATGACTGCCTTTTTGGTTCAATATTAGATAGTGGATTGAAATATAGTGGAAATACTTGTGAAATAACCATTTAGGGGACCCCCTACCTACCCCTTGCAATTGTATAATTAAACTCGCATTGAGTCACAAGGCCTACAGGTAAATATAACAAATTGCTGGAAGAAACTGATTAAACACTTCTCACACCAGCAAGGCCAAGCAAAAACTCCTTGTAAAGACTTGACACTTCCATTTAATTTAAACAAATGGTTATAGTCCTAAACCAGGTTCTCCATTAATCAATAACATGTATTACATCATTAAAACAAAAGAACATGGTTGCTACTTTATGATTTGTGTTTTTAAATAAAAATTGGCCATACAGATTTTAAAGCTTTTTCATGGTTTTGCATCTTTTACTTACAACTGTGATACACTGGCAAGATTTGGAAAATGGGTTACATTTATCATCTGTATAATTTGATTGCAATACCAAACACAATTGTGAACAAATTATTAATATCTTGCAAGATAAATAAACTTGTAGCATTATTTTGAAAAAAAGATTGTTTAAAGTAACTAAAGTAGAATTGATGATTTGAAGTGCACAGCAGATGAATATGGTGTAATTTAGTTTGGTTGTTTCTTACCTACATTTTCTTTATTTCTACGCAGTGTCTTCCCAATTTCTCCAGTTTGGTCCAGTTTTCCTTTCCGGAAAGAAACGGAAAGAAATACCTTTTTTGTCGCAGTTTCTTCATTCTTCCTTAAGAAATAGGTTTCTTCCGGAAGTTTTCCGAACCCTGCCTGCATAGGGAACAGGTGTGTTTTGTGTGCTTTTTCAATACCCTGTCTTCCATGGGTGACCCGTACATGTAGGAACCCATGGATTCGATCCATGTAATGGCGGGCCTGCGACAAACTCTGCCGCCCACTATGTATTGGTGACCTTTTTTACATTGTGTAACCATAAAATTTTACAGTTTTGTAAAAATCTATCACCCTGGTAAGACCGTAAATTTGGCATTACCATATTTGTTGGCAGAATGAATACCTGTATAATACTGTGAAATTAAAATTTTTTACTGTGACCATGTATTGCCAATCACATTAGTTTTTGATTATGACATTATTTTAAAATAATAAGATCGGAACAGTTTTAAATTTAGTCATAATAGGCCCTGAAGATTTACTAAAAATACTTTGCTGTAGTTCGCAAATACCTTGTACCCGCAAAATACAGTATTTATAGCCTTTTTTAAACATTTTTGCTACTACTATCAAACCCCGGACCATTTAATTTCATTTTATGTGTTGATGGTTCCAATGTGGAAAATTTGGATCCCAAAACAAACTAATAATAAAATCGGATGATTTTCGCCCAATTGGGTTCCTTGTTATTAGTTTAAATATTGTGCTCTACTACGTCTTGCCCAATATTTTTGCCCAACTCCTTACCCAACCATAATATGGGCCAATGAATCCAATTTTATACCAAAATTTGTAATCCGATGTTTTTGTTGACATGTGAGGACAACCTTTTTTTTCATCAACACTGTGTTGTTTTTTTTTAATTGATTGATTCCCCATCATACACCACAACAGGTGAAAGAGTAAAATAGCCAAAGATGAGGGAAATTATTTATGGCCCACAACCAAGCCCACTCTAACCATTACAATGTGATCGGAAGGCGGGATTTTAACACCGCGAGCACCTTTCGAAGGGCACCTTTCTGCCATGCAAAATCTTTATGCAACCACTTCGGTTGCATTCGCCAGGACGCTTCACGGTAATACAGGTATTACGCACAGGACTGCGTTCATTCCTTTTCGTGTGATCTCGGTAAAAACATGAATACCCCAATTGTGTATTTGTGGTGACAAAGATTTTGTACAGGGCGGTATAGGTGACCTGCTCCCACAAAACCCGGATAAAGTCGGAAAATTTTAATTTTGAGATATGTGCAAATTTGAAATGCTGAGAAAATAAGCTTTAAAATGGATGTATCACATGTGAACATTGCACTTCCTTTTGTCCATCAAAAATCAATATTATCTTGAAATTCTTTTGTTTTCTATTGATTTTTTACAAGTTTATTGATCTCTTTCTCCTAAAGTGCTCTAGTGACTTTGTCCTGGTTTTGTGGGAGCAGGTCACATAGGCAGACCAGAATCTACTTTTCTGTGGTCTGACATCACTAAACAAGTTCTTGAGATAAGGTCTAAATTAGGTGCCAGGCCTGTAGCCAGGATTTTATTTGGGGCGGGGCTGCGGATTTGCCAGAAGTGGACCTTTTTCGACGACAATTTTTTTTGACTTGCTGCGCCTCGCCGGTTGCCCAAATTTTTTTACCGTCGCCACCAAATTCTGTGACAAAACAGTATAATATTAGTTATAATCCAGTAGTATTGACCAGTGAATTGACTGATAGTTAATCTGTTAACCACAACACTTCAAACAGCAGCTTTTACACAAGCGGAAAAATTCAACATGACAAAGCGGACCTTCAACATGATAAAGCAGACAAGCGGAAACTGGCTTTTTTGCCAGAAAGTGTTGGAGGAGTCTTTTATTTATTGCCTGGTGAATTTTTTTTTTTTAAATTCCATAAGTGGACCATTTTTTTCAAAGCTGGGCAGTGTTTTTAATTGACTCCATAATTAGTGCAAACTTTAAACCTGATTTTTTTTTTCTGTTTATTTGTTTTTGAGGCATTGTTTAAAAAAAACATCTGGGACCTGGGATACAAATGTAGTCCTATTGTCATGGTCTGGTATTCTGAAAGGGAGACTAACTTTAGACCCAGGTTTAAACCAGGGTTAGTCCTACATTGTACATGAGTGGACCTTTTCCTTTCAATATACTCTAAAAATGTGCTGTAGCGAGTGAGAAATTTCCTCATGGATGGACTGGAATGGCCCATCCATGAAGAATTTTCTCACCCATTATATTTAACTTTCACAGTATTTTGGAAGGAAAAAAAGTCCACTCATGTACATGTAGGACTAACCCTGGTTTAAAACCAGGTCAAAAGTTACTCCCTTTCAGAATACCAGCCATGGGGATTTAAATGAAAGCTTAAATAACGCTCAATAAAATAATAAACAGAAATTGTTGAAATGGTCAACTTCAGACCTTTTTTGCTTGATCGCATCACGTTTGCAGTCTGCATTCTCCTGAGTTTTTCCAGTTATTGTATTTTATGAAGATGCTCATCAAAGTGAAAATGGTAGAACCTGGTACCTTGACACATTGTGAAACTTAAACATGCTAGCATTTTAGCCCAGTCCCTCAACTCGACCTTAAAAGTGGTAACCATGAGAGTTCTAAATTTTGCGGAAAAGGGGTATATTTTTTACTGTCATCGCGAACCGCAAAATCATGAAAAAAGGGGGTATTCTGAGCATCCGTCTCCGGAAATTGGTCGTGATCGATCGGTCTTCAACCTGCATCCCGGCCTGCATCCTCTGGCATACATCGATTCTGCCCTCATTGTCCCCCATTGACGATCCAACAAGCAGAAGGCAGCCTTGGGCCTTGGAGCACGGCGCGCTGTGTGGTTTCCTGTATTAAATAGTTGTCATTGGTGTACATAATAGTTGTACGGTGCATGTACTCCCGCACGTTTTGAAGAGAGCTGAATGAACGACGCGAGCAACGAAGTTGCCGGGCGATGAACACTGACCTGTGACGAAGTTGACAAGTAGCTGTGCCACTGATGGCTGCCGTGTACACTTTTTCCATGTACTACAATACTTGTTTATCTTGTGCCTTTTATTAAATCAGTATACAGGGTATTGTCTTATCCCAATTAAAGACACAGGCAGGGTTCGCTCTAAGTTGCGTTTTTTGCTCATACAGCACGCATTTTTTATGAAAACCGGTCAAAATTAAATTTTCAGTAAGTTCGGGTGCGCACTGCGCCCGCCCCAGAAATTGAATGACCCGCCTTTTGTTCTCTTTTTTAGTTTTACGAACTCGAACGGTCTAACGTGTAAATCTTACGGACGTTTGCCCTATGTTGCTATGAAGAGACATTGCAAGATTCACGTTCTTTCTGTTATACTTCATACATAAATTCACCTTATCTAGTACAATCTTTGCCATCCATCCCAGTCCCTCATATATAAGCTTATTATTGATTAATCTCACCATTAAGCCTGGTAATTTAATTATTTTTTTAAGGATGGAATGCAAACAATTTGGCATTTCTGCCACGATGTTGGGAAACATTTCCGGAACATACCACTACCGTGAAGGCACAATACACGTCTCTTCATATTGAACTTCACAAATAAAAAGCTTGACCACTTAAAGTTGATCATGCATGGAATCGCCATCTTCCTGCTTGATTATTTAATTTAATTGGTATGATGGCCGATCCACCACCAGATCGGTACTGCCGGATCCTGATAATATAATTGTTGAATCGGACCGATCAAATCCGATTCATTATATTGGTAAATTAGAAATCGCCCAAATCGCAGTGAATTCAACTAACCTATCAACCATTTAACCTCTCTCACGAGTTTGAAACAATATTCATGTGGGCTGTGTTTTCAATGGTCACCAAAGTAGTGAAGGTTTAAAATTCTTTTTAGAATGTGTTTAGGTCATTATTTTGATGATTTGAATGTTGTCTGTCCACAAAATAAAGTAAAAAAATAAAAAACGTTTTTTTTTTTTTTTTTTTTAATGCTTTAATTTTACAGGTAATCACAATTTCCGACCAGGTCGGACGGATTTTCACCCAACAATAAAATTATACATGAAGAACAATTCAAAGATTAATTTTATTTAACATACCTTTTGATATAAGTTGACACTTTACATCAAGGATATAGCATGTTTTTATTCCCATGTTTTCACGTTTTTAAATTCCCAGAGAAATAGAAATTTAAACACAAAAATTCCTTCCGACATGTCCAAAAATTCTTAAAAGTTTTTTCTACAAAAACAAAATAAAATTTCAATAAAATGGTTTCTGTCAGTACCATGCCTTTAATGATATTAGCTTGAGTTCTTGTTTTAAACTCTACCTTATTTTATTAGAGTAGCATAAACATAACCTTTCGTAGAGAACCCTATGTTCTATCGCTTCCGTCCGACATGAAAGGCTTTTTCAGCGATAAAAGGAATCTCACAAGACTATTTAGAATTTCATATGATATTTTTAGTAGGATGTGTACAGTATCCATATATATTAGAAATGATTGCAACTCATTTGTCCTAGGTCAAAAAACAGCAGTTGCTCTATCAAATCCGTCGCATGCTTACGATATTTTGAAACCCAGCCTGTGACCGTCCTATGGATATTTTCGCATTCAAAACAGTGCTCACTCTTCACTTAAGCCCCAGCAGCCAGTGGTCTATTTTGTTAACGTAAATAACAACTGTTTTCTGTTATTTTTAGTAGCGTGGCTAGTGTTCAATCACTTATTTAATTTCACCCCCCACTGTGCAGCTATTATGTTTTTTATCAAGCATGGGCGACGTGGCACTCGTGTGCTGTGAGGTCCTACTCAGCGCCCTTGTGTCTGCTCACTGAGATTGTTTACAGCTAAGTCCGTGGGAATTTGTATAAAGTGTTTATGGTTTTAAATGTTACATTTTGGTTTGAAGCTCTGTTTTTACTTTAAATAATTTTTGAAGAGTGTAAATATTATCAATGAGAAAAGAACATGATTTAATGAGAAATAGAGCCAGGCATTTTACATATACTGATTAATTTACTGTATGAGGACACACGTGGATCTTCTTTTCAGTTTCAAGCCATACATGGCTTGCAATGACTATTTACGCAATGCTCATTGTTCCGTCTGGATTGTTGATTGAATTTTCCATGTATTTTGGAGGATTCTTCACCCGCAGGAAAACCTCCCTTTCAGAAGTATTGCGTAAAATACGCAAAGTAATAGAAAATTCTCGAACAGTGTACACCAACAGGATTCTTTTGCGGTAAATGATGTGCAGCGCATTTATAATTACAATAATAGATTCACATAGAAAAATATAATGGGTAAGCTTTTAAAAATCTGTTGTATTTTAGTAACTTTGGCCTTTTTATTGTCAGTTTGGGTGATCGGTGAGGTAGATCGGTATCTGATGACTTTTTCCTCCCGATCCCGATTCAAGCCGATTCGACCAAAATCGTGCAATTCCGATCTTCTCCGATCAAGATCGGCCAATCACTATTTATTGGTCACAATCAGGAAATATATCATTAATAAATCTTGGCAGCAGAATCTTGAATTCCTTTACAATTTACTATATAAATGATAAACATGAATATAAGTACAATTTTGGAATCCAGATCCACTACCGTGAACCAATAGCATGCAAATTAACTATTGTAAAGCTGTAACTTCATCTGTCAAATGCGGCTTTGAGTAGACTTCACACATCGCTACGAAACAAGTTTTTCGGTTTGAAAAATTATCCTAATCGTGTACTGATAAACAGGAAACACAATTCGCTACTAAAATCTAACAAGTTTGGCATTTTTTGAAAGGTGAAAAGAGAGAAATTATTAGAGAGGTGCACGTAATCACAACGCAAACCATTTCCTGTGTATTAGAAATTTTTTCCATAGGTTTGTACATATGCGGCAGAAGACAGTTCGTCGGTTACGACCGCCATTTTTCGTGTGCATTCTGCGCATGTTAATGTGTTTCAGACTGGGGAGGTCATTACATTTGCCTACTTGTTTAAACTGAGTTTATGGAAATTTTTATTGATGATGATTTTTGTTTGTTTGATTGGTTCAATTTGGTATGGCGCAGTTTTGAATGGAGAGTCCCATCATTTTAGTACATTCACCCGGCCCTGGGGAACCGATGGTGTGTCCGCTCCAATTTATTTATTTAGCACATTTTTTAAAAACACAAATTAAAATTATTGAATTGATAGTTCAAAATATACATTTGATTATATTTTAACGGGACAAAGACCATTTTGGACTTACTTGTGTCTCCACTCAGGCAGAAACTCTAGGTGCAGGAGCACTGACTCCCAACCAGGCCTGCACTACCTTTGATTGTTAATTTTGATGGCAAGGTCAGCTTTTTGGAACTTTTATGGACGATCAGTCGTTGAAAAACATTGTTATCAATGCCAAGAGCGTCGGATGATGTGGTGGATTATTTTTGAAGAAAACTACTCCAAATTCTGTCATGTATTTCGTTAGTTCGCCAATTTTTTTTCTCGCGTGTAGGTTGAGATTTATATCTTTTTGTGCCAGTTTTACTGTCCTGTTTCGCTATCGTACCTCATATTTTGTATAACTCCAGGTTGATATCTGGTATTCAGAATGTCCTGAGTACCATTATCACACAGTATTTAATTCCTAGGCAATCAGATAATGAAGAACAATATCAGTTTTGAAGTGTTGTTTTACTCACGAAAGCCACCATTTTAAATGTTTAGCAATTCGTGGTAGCGTATTCTAGAAATTGTTGGTTCTCTAGAAATGTTGTAATTTTTCTAAATGTTGGATTCTATGGAAAGTAAAATGCCTGTAAATGTTGTAAATTTTGCACGTAGATTGTGATAATTGAGGTGAAACCTTGTGTTATTTATCAGTTTAGAATACCTTTAGAATGTAGAAAAACTCTCAAATTGTAGATGGTTATTTTTCACAGTCTAGGGAAACACTTTTGTTTTCTTTTGAGCGATCACTGATTACTAATTAGCATATATTCCCCAATTTGGATCACACATGAGAGCTGGATTTGTAAACGTCAGAACTTTTAGCCAATCAACGTTGAAGGCAGGGGTTGATCGATCTGTGTTTGAAGGTACTCTGGGGTTTGGTTTTTAGACAACATCGCTCATAGAGGGGCATGGGGGGGGGGGGGAAAAAAAAAAAAGGTGAAAAGGGCGGGGGCGCCAAGGGTCGGGGGGATGTATAATAGGAATGTGGCTAGCCCCCGTAGAAAGGCAGACCAAGCCCACAACTAGCCAACCAGACCAGCTGGAAGAGCAAACCACTCACATAATCTCCCAAATAACTGATTCCAAATGTCATGAATGGTTGACTCAGGAGCAAGAGGACAAGCTCTTATTGACCGGTGCCTCCTAAATCAAATCTGGCTAAAAATAGGTGCCTGAATGGGCAGCAGGTACATCGAGGCCTACAATATATTGGGTCTAAGATTAAATAAGGCCTTTCTACAACCGGGATAAAGCAGGACAAAATGGGCCAGATAAATGCAGGACCTACTGGCGCAGAGGTTAGCACTGATTTTAAGTGTTGGTTAATAAATAAAAAAAATAAAATAATTGGTATAAATTTAGATGTAATAATACAGTTTCTTGGGTCGGAAAGATAAAGGAATTTATTTGAACTTGTGTTCAAGAAATTAAAAGGAAAAGTTTTCTTTGCAGGTGAATCTTTTGACTTCATTCTGGATCTCCTGGGCGAATTGCAAATTAGTAAAATAATAAACCTTTACCAAATTTGAGTTAATTTTCTCTTGGAACTTGTGCGACAAATTTTGCATTCAGCAAATGTACAAAATGAACTGAAATTGTATGGAACAGGGGGCATTTTTATTGGTGTCTTAATTGTATTCTTACGGGTGGAAAGGGGGGTAAATATCTTTTTGCCCTGCTTATATATGTTGAACAAAGAAAAGTTTACTGTGTATGGGGGGTGTTTTTTCTCTCCTTTAAATGAGAATGTCAAAATGTAAATGTCAAAATGTGATTTAATAATTGATTGAATATTCATGGCACGCTACCACAATATTAGATATTCATTAGAGTTTGGAAAAAAATTTTGGTTGGCCGCTTCGTTGTAAAAAAAATATTTGTTTGAATCGGGGTTCTCTGAATTACATTGATTAGTTAACACTGTAGAGTGGTGTAACACCCCAGGTGGTGGAGGATAGCTTCACAATCACCGCAAATAAGCTCGGGGTCTCGGGGGGTTGCTAACAGGGTCCACCACCTCTTGGACACGAGACCTCTGGGTTGCTAGGTGGTGGTTTTAGCTGGGGGGGGGGACTTAGTTACAGGCTAAAAGTAGGGATTTTGGGAGTAGCCTTTGGAGCTTAATTTAGGTGTTTGAGCGCGCAGCCCCGGGTCCCGCTACAATAGAAATAATGATTCCGAAATTTATGCAGTAAGTTTGTGATTTTGCCAGGACTGGGGAAGGGGTGCTTTTAAAATAAGGTGGTTCTCGGTAAAAAAGCTCCGCTGGTTTTTATTAGTGGGGGAGCTTTAAGGGGGAGCTTTTCATGTTGCCTCAGTGCTAACCATGGAAGACAGATTCCCAAGGGGAGCTTTAAATCACGTGCACTCTCCTACAAAGTGCTTAAGGGAGAGCTGATAGGGGAGCTATAGCTCTCACTCTCCTTAAAATCAGTCTGCCCTGAAATTAATTAATTTGGGCACCGTTTGCACTATAAATCGCGAATGATTTCATACTGGTATGTCAATATGTGCCGCTTCCGGGGTGCCGACTCGCTCTTTTTCAAGTTATTTTTAGGAATCTAACAAAATTCGAGTCCCGGAAACCTGTGCGGTCTAAAAAGTTCCGGTCCCCGGACGCATTTACCACGAAATTTGCACCAACCTGGGTCTTTCCATGCCAAAACACCAAGGTGTGTGAACGCGGGGCGACCCTCTCAGAATTTAGTTGAATTGCGTCAAAGGTACATTTTAATGGGGGCTACATAGGGGGAGCAAAATGAAAAATTCAAATTCCATTTTCCGTTTTGAAGTATGGGCTCTGAAGTTTATTACGCTGGGGACTATAAATTGGATTCAAATTAAAAAACTTTATTATGCTATTCATGTAATCATTAGTTGCCACTTGTTGTGCTTTCAATAATAGTGGATGAGCCAGACCGGGTTGCTGGAAGTAGCCGCGAGGGGGTTATTGTATCACCTGGGGAGGCAAAGAGGCATTTATAAATACCAGGGCTAACGGGGTCATACTTGACATACCCGAAAAGGTGTATGAGGGGCCATTGGGGTTCTTTAGGGGGTGGCTTAAGCGATCTAGGGGATCGCAAAAGATTATAACATGGGTAAAATTTAAAAGTTTCCAATGTTGTTGAATTGCTACAAAACCAAAATTTTTCGTATGATCGCAAGGATTAAAAAAATGTATATTTGTGCTATCTCTGACTTACCCTTATGGGCGTTATAAGCTGAAAACCGTCACTGTAGTCACGAGGTTAAATTTACTTCTACATGGGTCAAATACTACAAAAGATGCTTCAATTGGGGGGGGGGTCAGTGGAAATGGTCTCCTATTGTTTATAATGTAATCACAGTAAAATAGGTAATAGTTTTTGACAATGTACATGTATAGTTACCAAGAGTTACAAGTAAACACCCAAAATTAAACCCCAGCCCCTATGAGGTATAGCCTAGGGGGTAGTACTAATGAGGTGCGTAACTTGTTAAGTTCACATTGGCAGATGGTCCAAACTATTCCTTATTTTAATTTGATGACATTACAAAAAAAATGAGACCATTTCCACTAAATTGAACCAGACATTTTATTAGTATTTGACCCTGTAAAGCTAAATTTAACTTTGGACCTACAATAACGGTTCTCAGCTTATAAACTCCTTAAGTAAGGTACAGAGATAGCACAAACATACAATTTTTTTTTATCCTGCGATCATACTACATTTGGTATGCCATTCAACAAACATTGACCCTTTTCAATTTGTACCCCTGTGATAATGTTTTGCGAGCCCCTATATCGCTTAAGCTACCCTACAATGGCCATCATACCATTTTTGTGTTAATGTCATAGTATGAGGTAGCCCTGGATAAATGCCATCTTTGCCCCCCCAGGTGTTACCGACCAACAAGCCTGGCTCACCCACTAACAATGATGTAAATTGTCTTTGCATCCCCCTAGGAAAAATAGGCCCTCCAATAGTTGCCATGGTGCAAAATGGACCTAAAATGGGAACTGCCAGCCTAGAGGGCGCGTTATTTTGACGCGTACACCAGATATGAAGTTCTAACATAACAAATCTTAGGCCTACACTATAACAATCACTATTGATAGAAGTTTTTGTTTTGGTATTTTTTGATGTCTTCAGTGAAAAAATGTTTGGTTACATATCAAGCAAAATTAAGCCATATTTATATAAATTTGGTTTAAAAGTTGGCCTGAATTCAACGGGGGGGGCTTCACTATAAAATTGTAAAGTAAAAGTATTTTGGGATTTTTGTTTTTCATCACACAGACCACTATATGTGATCAGGATCATCCAAACATGTCCCAAACAATTCCTTCATGACATACATGTTAGTGACGCCCAGTTCAAAATTTTTCTAGTACTTTTGCACTTTTTTCTGAAAGGTTTTCTGAATTCTGCAACTTTTAAACCAGAGTGATAGCCAAACTTTTGTTCATCGTTTTTTCACTGAAGACCTCAAAAATACAAAACACAAACTTTATATCACATGGATTGTTATATGTATGGCGATTTTTTCAATGGCTAGAACTTGGGCAATATCATGTGATTACGCATCAAAATAAGCGCCCTGCTAACGTTTGGGGTCCCATTGGGTGGTAGTCCAGGTGGTTCGGCACTCATGGCAACTATTTAGGGCCTATTTTTACTAGGTGGGATAGAAAGAAATTCCTACTTGCTTTGTTATTGAAGCACCAGTGGCCAACTACTTGATTATATAAATAGCATTATAAAGTTTTTAATACTGAATCACCATTTTATAGTCCAGTCGTAAAACTTTGAGAGCCCATTAACTTCAAAACGGAATGGATTTTGAATTTTTCCTTTTGACCTCTGTAGCCCCATGAAATTTACCTTTGACTGCAATTCAACAAATCTGAGAGGTGGGGTTCCACATCCACGGCGGGTTGGTGTTTTGGCATGAATACCCCCCTATTTCTGAGTAGCGTGCCTGGGAGCTATCTTTGTGTCTTCATTACTTTAGTATACCACAACCTGCGCATCAGCAAGGATGATGGAAATGGGTAAAGAAGAAAGCGTGATCATGATATATGGGTTGATGACAAATTTTACAAAAGTATAGTATAAAGGGTGCAAACTTCAAAGGTGTCGGGTTAAGTTTAATTTAAACACTTTTGATTCAAAAGGTTACCTATACACGGCATACGCGTACTAACATCTATAAAAATCGCCATTCCCCATTGTGATTTGGAGGACAATCACTGAATTTTCAAGAACCCCGGTTTTTGGAAACCCCCATTTTTTTCGAAATGAAGGGGGGTTCAGGGGCTTTTGAGACCCCTTGTTTGGAAGTTACCGCTACCAACCACCGGGGGGGGGGGGTGGGGGGGGGGGGGGGGCTGGGGACAAAACAGGATCATCTGGGAGTACATCAGACACAAAGGTAATGTTGATAATTGTGTATGTTTTGTTCTAATATGTTAAATTATAAGAGTAATGAAAAGGGTATCTGAAAATCTGTCATTTATTGAATAACATGTAATTTTAAAGGTTTAATTTTTAATTTTAACCCTAATTTTTGGTCATGATTTTGCAGAAAAAGAGGGGAATAAATCATGAAACTCCTTTGAAGAGAAGGGGGGTTTAGAAAAAATAATAACTCTCATGGTACCGACTTTTATGCTGAGTGAGGGACCGTGCATTTTAGAGGGAAGTATCTTGGTATTACCAATTGACAGTGGTTTGTTCTTGCACTCAGCCTCTGTTTTGGACATCCCAAAATTGAATTAGGCTACTTTTAAGATCGTTGAAAAGTGGCATGTATTGTGGGCCAGTGAAAAGTGCATTTTAATTTTCAAGTCACTTTCAGAGGAACCATGGATGGAAGTTGATAAGGAAATGGATACCAATTTCAAATAGTGGGTTTTCACAGGAAAGCTAATTGTGGATCCATTTTTATTTGTATACTTCGGCGGGGCCGTGGGTGTTTTATGCAGTACATATCAAATGAGGAAATCATGCTGTAAACCTACACTACATTGCTGAAACAAGCAAATATGACGCATATTGTTTTCAAGAGGATTGTCACTTTTGGAGCAAATCTCAGACTGAAATACTGAATCTCATATCTGAATAGTGATATACCCCTGAACTAATTCACTGAGAACAGTTAAAGACACTATCATTATTTGCTAAATCAGAAAATTCGAAAAATCCCATCAAAAATCAATTGGCAGTATGTAACAAGTACAGTATCCTAACAGACCCTGCAATGATAAGACCAGAAGCAACCTAATAAGGACATAACGGAATTTGTCTATTACTGTCCAGTCGGGACACTTTTACTACAACCGTAATGAATGGGGATCGCCTATGTCTGGACCAACTGCCGTTTCTTCCTTTTATGTCAATCTCTGCAGTTGGAAAAGGTAAACTTGAGAAATTCAAGATTATCCTCAACTTTGAAAGAATTCCTGCAAATTCAAATATTTATTAAATCACTGACAGTGTACTTTATTAATTTAATGAAGGCAATTTCACTTACATTATATTTCCCAAAGAATGAAATACAAGGTTGTAGACGGTATTTACAATCTCAAGTCTAATCTGGGATGAGTTGGGAAATTGCTTAGACACAGTTTCAATCTAACCCACAGAAATGTCTACATTTGTTCAACCCTTTAGCGTGTGACACTCCTGACACTTTGAGTTGAAAAATCGGCCCCCCAATAATTAAAAGTATGGTTAGCTGTGGCCTTCCATCAATTTTTTTTTGCCCAATAGCACGGGCTTCGAATTACAATTTAGAATTACATGCACTTGTGCCATGTAAAACTTAAAAATTACATGCACAATGAAAGTTCCATGCCATAGCTAATGCATTATATGTTTTGGAGGGGTCCATAAGTGTGGGAAAAACTATCGGATCCAAAACATAATGATAAAATTTGCTGATTTACGCCCAATATTAATTGGGTCTCACTATGAGTTTTAAATATTTTTTGAACGCAAGCTCGACCCAATGAATTGAGCTTAATCGATCCAATTTTATCAAACAGGGATTGGTGCTACACTGCGACTTTATAATACTCAGACTCTGGTACCATTTTAGAACTATTGACCAGTTGCTCAAATTTTATCATTCAGCATTCAATGAACGTCATGAAATAAGCCTTAAAATTGCATTAGGGAAGGCAATTATGAATACACAAAGTTTAAATTACATGCACACCATGCATGCAAGATACATGCACCACATGCAAGCAGGATACAAAAGTTCCATGCACAGAGGAGAAAGCTACAGCAAACTGTGATGGGTTGACTGCGGTAAGTCGAAGCTGGCACATAGCAAAATTCTTACACACATGTAGGAATCAACAATATAAGCTGGTTATCTATTTTCACAACGCCATGAAAACCATTAACGGTGCCATTGCCTCTTACCCCATAAAGAAATTAAATAATAAAACAAATACCAAATTTGGATTGAAAATTGGCTCATTTTTTAAGTACATTTAATCAGGTTAATCACTAGTTAGAGGATATTTGAGTTACTGGTGTTTTTTTGCAATAGAAAAGCGGAGAAAATGCTGCTTGATTAATTTCAACCCACAAATCACTATTTTCAAGAGGCTTGTGGCTGAGTAAACTCGGTACTACTACACGACGAGGGGCTAACTGATCTCATTCCTCCATGATGACTGATGACTTAGCCCACTGTTATACATGACTCCTCATCCCATTTGACTTCTCCAAAGTTCTTGGAACGTACTATGCCCAGAGAGGGTTTTTGTATTCAGTCCAATCCCACAATTGCACCGTTGTTGGGGAATTTCACTTCAATAAGGTCATTATGATCACAAAAAAATGTATTTATACTTTTTTTATAAAACAACAAGAAATACTTTTACACTCATTTTAACCACAGGTGTTAGTACTTAGGGCAATTTTAGCATGATCGTGAAATGTCTTGTGGTCCTTAAACTTAGTACCTACAGTATACATGTAGGTGCATTGCAATGCATTATGGGGTTGGTTCAAAATACCCTCTGTACTGTGTCTGAGGAGGTTTAAATGCAGGGTGGATGTTGCAGTCTGTTTTCCAGAGGGTTGGTTGTGACCTTTCAGTAAAAGTTGTATTGTAAGCCGAACTATTTGTAGCATGCGATAAATGTTAATGGTACTATAGGCACCAGAGTTTTCCGCGATTTAAAACGGCAAAATGCGCGGCCCGTATTTTGAAATGCGCGATTTTTAAGTCAAAAAGCGCGAAAATACGTTTCCTAATGTTTGCCTTGCTAGCCAACCAGGAACACGAAAAAGTCTTTGCAAAAACAATGCTCAAACTTCCGAAGTTGACATCCTACATTTCTTACTTTTTCTCGGCTGAAAAAATGTAAAGAAGCACATCATTATCACCTGTTATTTTTCCCTTCTTATTCCGAATAAAATATTTGAATCGGATGTAGATGGCACTGCCGCGGGCTGAGGCCTTTGCATACATCCTCGAGTATAATTTACTTTCGCACGTGGGAACCCCAGGTCAGTGGGGAATCCCCGGCTTCGGATGATGTGACATGTTTTCCACTCTTGCCCCTGAAAGTGCATGTGTGGGAAGTTGTTTCATCTCTTCCGCATTTCTACCGCGGCCGAAGTCCGAATTTGTTTAATTCCGAAGAGATATCCCATGGATAATCATAAACCAATTACGAACAAAGACCCGATACCGCGCGTTGATAGCTTTGATAGCATACGTCAATATTGTTTAATGCACCGAAGCGCAACCATATCATGACGCTTCACAATGGAAAATAGGTTGGGTCATCTGTGTTCAACGAATCAAGGTTAGAGGTAGGGTTCTACGCTAGGATTATACATTTGGACTATATTTTGCACTTATTGGAAGCTTGGTGAGTCATCAATTTTCGCCTATGTTTGCATAATAATGATTTAATAATCAGTTTGTGTTTGTTTATTGGCGAATTAACATTAAAAAAGATGTTTTTTTTTTTTAAATAGTGAAAATTTGCGATGGACCAACAAAATCGTGATAGACCTCAAAATTCGTGATTTTTGCGCGTTTTGCGCGATAGCAATAGCGCAAAACTCCGGTGCTACTACTAGAAAGGACTTGTTGATACATTTCATTTTCAACGTAGTTCATGATAATTGTTTTCTTTTATTCAGTGTATTGGAACCAAAATTGCTGTATGGATGCGTTTTTGTGCAGGGAAAAAATTGCTGCTTGTGCTTTAGGGGGTCACATGACCTTGCATTGTGGGATTGATATGTACAGTAATTTAAATTACACATCCTCCCTGATACTCCCTGCATAAGAAAAGCCTGTTAATTTCTCTTGTTAATTTCCTAACTACAATCTTGTTCAAAATTGTTGGAACACTTTGTGCATATTTGGTTCCCGCCCCCTCATTTCAATGTTGCATGAGCACGACACACTTGAGCAATCTCGCACCATATTATGTTCAACACTGATTGGGAGGGGATGGGGAGGGGGAAAGAAAGTTATAGTTACAATGCATTTCAAGCCTATGATCACTTTCATAGCTGCCAATATTAACAGGTGTTCCAAGGACTTATGAACAAGATTGTAGAATTTAGAAAACAATTAGACTTTATATTTGTGCTTTTCAAAATTTTTAGGTCGTCCGATAGGAAAGATCTTATAGCACCATGATTCGTGTGTCTGCGGGTGTGTGTTTCAAACTTTTGGTATATACTTTCGGTTAAAATGTTGTTTAGCTTTTAGTGCAGTTATGCATCAAGTTCATACTTGGTATGCTTATACATTGAGGTCTTACAAACAATGTATGTGGGGTTTAACTTCAGAACTGCAAATCAATTCAAAGGCTGTGAAATTATTGGGTTTTGTTTTGATACCTTGATACCGTAAATTTAGCCCACACCGGCCGTCAGTCTAGTTCTAGTAGAGCGCCTTAGCAGGGTATTTTTGCAGTGTTGATTTTTCATGATTACAGTTTTAAGTTTTGCATTTCAATTTATCCTCAGCATTGACCCTGCGACATGTCCCCATCAAACCTGAAATTTTGGTATCATTAGAATTCTCACCTCATCTGCCAAATATTTTGGTTTTCTTTCCATTACAATGCTACAAGCTAAGACAAATTCTCAACTGGCAACTGTGAACCAAATTCATGGTATCACCGTATCAAAACAATACCCAAGAGACAGATTCTCAACTGATGTCCTAATCTGCCCCCCTGCAACCGAATTACATGTAGGCTCACCATGCAGCCAGCCCAAAACATACAGAAAATTTAAGAAAATAAGTGCATTTGGCCCTGAACATTTGATGCGCTTTATTTGCCCTGTGGGAAAATAAACTGTGCACATATTGGAGAACCCCACTACTGAAGATAAGATTTGTCTACAGTTACCAGAAATTGTTTTAATTTTGCTATTGGCTTTTGTACACAAAAAATTGAATCGTGTGGGGTACCTTTAATTGCAATTAGTATTTATGTGCAAGAAAATAAGTGCATTTAGCCCCAAACATATTTGAGAAGTATTTGATGCTCTTTGGCCCATGGGAAAATACTGTATGCATGTATTTGATAACCCCTGACTACTAAAGATAAGATTTGTGTGTACGGTTACCAGAAATTTATTTCATTATTGGCTTTTGTACACAAAAAATTGAATCGTGTGGGGTACCTTTAATTGCAATTAGTATTTTGT
>JAMKCH010066816.1:0-18378 GCA_023653785.1 Ophioderma brevispina
TATGTCCACATGTGGATATGGTTCTGTTCAAATCCTGAGGAAATTGGTCCTGTGCCCTCAATTTTACTGTGGTACAGTGGCATAAACCAGAGGGGGCCCCCTGTGGGGAATCTTTTCCCCCCGGACCAAATTGTTATTTTCTGCACATGCCTTAATTGACATGAAAACAACATAGGCCTATAGTATACTAAAAAATTTTACTATATGCTCAGGGGCGGATTAAGGGGTTGCAAAAAATTGCAAAAATGTCCAAAATTACCGGGGGGTGAAGGCTAAACTGGTCCAAAATAGCCCAAAATGGGTGATTTGCAAGAATTTGCAGAATTCAGAAGAAATTACCGGGCAGAAGCGCGCCCCCTCCGCCCCCCTCTGGATTGCGCATGAATAAGGCACCGGGGGAATGGTAGAAGTATAAATGATTATGAAAATGGCACCTTTTTACACATATTAGGGGAAGGCTAGTTGAACAGCAGGACTCGTATGAAACAAGGTGGCGTAAGTTCAGCCTTCCTTTGCCCAGGTGCGTTTGTGTTTTAGTTATGTTGTGTTATGATGGGTGTAGTTATCCCTTGCTGTTATGCGGATCCGTGATAGGTAATTAGTAAACTCCGGTAGGATTTTGGATTTTTTTATGAGGTTTAATCCGCCTCCCACTGGGTAAGTCGTCCACGCAGATTTCAGGCTGATGGATTACTGTCTAATGTATTCATTTAAACAAGGTATGCTGCTTTCGGATTTAAACAAGAGCTTTCAATTAATATAGGTCAGAGCCCATAACCGAAATCCTGCACCCCCCGGGGATTTTTGGAGACAACTTATTTTTGGAAACCTTATAACATATAGCAATCAAAATAAGGTGTGCCAAAAAAATCCCAATCCGGGTTAAAGGTGAGGGCGCTTTTTTCAAAATGGCGGTCCCAATATCATACTTTAATGCCCTTTTTTGACATAGAGCTGTAGTTTTGATCCCATCATTGCTTGCACTATGTGACGACTTAGTCGCACCAAAACAACCCAAGGAATAGGTTGAAAACCTTCTGCATGTTTAACCTGCATCTAGAGGGCGTCAGTATTTCAAAATTGGCCGCCAAAAAACAATGAAACGCCGGTGTTGTATTTATACACTAATACCTCTTTAAAGGCAAAAATGCCGTTGTCACCTAATTATATACTTTGCCAGCACGTTTGGATTAGTGTGAGGTAAAGTAAACACTTAAAAAATGAAGTAGTTAGCCCTTTCCAATGTATAGATAGAGGGCACTTTATGCAAAAATGGTCTATGACCCCTTAATATACCTAGACAAAAACACAGCATCATTAATTCACTGATCACCTTAAACTGCATAACCATGGTTTATTGAGTCTTGAGGTGTTGAGGATGGTTACAAAGTGAGCAACAAGCTTCTTTACTCTGTCTGACTACCGGTAGCGACGCACCAACGAGGGACCACATAAAAGTTGTTGTGTAAGAATTTACTACGTCTTCAACACCAGATGCTGGTGTGGTTCTAGTGGCTCAGGGATGAACCTGGGGGAGCGTGCTAATGCCTCTCCTGTTCGGCATCTTTGCAGGTGTGTCATGACCGGCCTGAGCATGGGAGTGCGGGACCTGTCGTTTTGTCTGGCGCACAGGATGCAGAGTCAAGGAGACTCAAAGGGCCTTTTAGAGGGCTCGCCCCTATTTGAGGAGAACCATCAGGCGCACGTCCATCGGGCACAGGTGTATGCTTTCCGTCTGCGAGGCTGTGCCAGGCGTCACCTTAGAATGACCTGGTCGGGGAGCGCCCCTGGAGCACTGTGTGATAGTCATTGTTACTTAGGAGTCACCTTGGACTGCAAGTCTCTCTTAAGACCCCACATCTGAAGCGGTGGTGTAGCTAGGGAGGGGCACAAGGGGAGGGGAATATGCCCGGACACCACCTCAAGGGGGCCGCTGAAATGATGTTTCGGAAAAATAAAAAGAAAAAAGACCATTGTGGTGATTTTTGTCGTTATGGTAACAGGCGGTGATAGTTAATCTGCTTAAAGATAGTGAGATAACTGTGATCTCTCCGAAGCCACTCAAACATACTAAAAACTGAGAGTCCTGGGCTCCGTCACCTGACCACGCCGCCCAGGGGCCAGTATAGTTCATCTGCTTCACGCTAATGAGATAACTGAGATCTTCGAAGGCAATCAAACATGCTATTTAAACTCAAGAGCTTCCAGGGCCTGAACCTGGACCCCGCCGGGGCAGTATAGTTCATCTGCTCATGATTGTGAGATTAACAGAGATCTCCGGATCGCTGATGAAACAGGCTAAAATATAGCGCTCATGGGGCTCCGACCCCCTGGACCCATGCCACGTTCAGCATAGTCCATCGGCTTCAAGATATGAGATATAACGAGAGCCCTCTCCCACGAAGGCACTCAAAACATTACTAAAATGCGAAGGTCGGGGGCTCCGTCACCTTGACCACGCAAGGGGCCCGTTATAGTTTCATCCGCTTTTCAAAATCATGAGAAAACTGAGATCTCTCCGAAGCACTCAAAAAACATGGGAATTACCTTGGATTTACCTTGGATGCCACACCTCATCTTCATAGTTGGTAGTGATGAGAAGTGTGGCTGGGTTTAGGAAGCTTTGCAGCCCATTAATAACCCAATTAGAAAGTTTCTTTTTTGAACAGAGGAGTGTGGGGCGGCCGATTGGGGTGGCCACTATCAGGCAGCTTGTTCCATGGTCACAACTCTTGGTAAAAGAAATGCTTCCACATCTAGTCTGGATCTTAATTGGCAAACTTGTGCTGGTTGTCCTCTCGTGCTAGGTAGGAGCTTTCTGAAAATTGAGTCGGGGTTGATTTTGTTATCTGGCAATGATTCTAAGTTTGGTGAGCTCCCCCGCTGTCTTTCTTTCAAGTGTTGTCAGGTTCAGTCGTCTAGTCGGTCTTGATAGGCAAGTGCTTCAGAATGGGGATGGAGTTTTGGGCTCTGGCTTGCTACTCTCTAAGGTCTTCTTGTCTTTCTCCAGGTGTGGACTCCAGGTTTGCATGGCATAGTCAAGGTGTGGTCGCACTAGGATTTGTACATATTTGATGACTACCTCCTTAACTTCTTACAAAGTTCCTCTTTATCATCCCAAGCGGTTCTCTGTCTACCTTTCTTTCTGTCAGCCGCACCTGTTGGGAAACTTTAATGCCTTGTGACGTCACAATGCCCAAATCCTTCTCTTCTGTCGTTTCTTTCAGGTTGGTGTTCCCCATGTGGGTATGTATGGCCTGGATTGTGGTAGCCGAAGTGCTAATCCGCACTTGTCAGCGTTGTATCTCATTTGCCAGTCCCTTCGGGCCCAATCCTGCAAATGGTTATGTCGTCTTGCATCTCATCTGTATCATCTTTTGACGCTACCGGAAACCGGGTGGACAAGCTTGGTGTCATCCTGCAAATTTTACGGACAATTGAACACTTCTTTCCAATTCTGCATTCCCGGTCATTCATATACATGGAGAAGCACAGAGGGCCCAACACAGAGCCCTGAACCACAGAGCTTGATACCATTCTTTCTTCCATCTAGATTCAGCCCCTTGAGTGGTGACTCTTTTTTTCCCTCCTGTCTGCTAGCCAGGCTTCAATCCAGGTAGTACTTTGTCCATCGATAACCTGAGCTCTTATATTTAGCAATTAGTGCGTTTGTGTGGCAAGCCGGTCAAAGGACTTTCGCCAGATCTAAGTAGACTAGCAATCCCTGGAGTACCTTCATCCAACTAGCTTTGTTATAACTTCTAGGTATTCAAGAAGATTGGTGGTACTGCTATTTAACTGAAGAGCTTCCACGTGCTCCGAACTCTAGACCCCGCCATGGAGTATAGTTCATCTGCTCTCATGATTGTGAGATAACCGAGCGCTCTCTCTCCGGATGCGCGGAACATACTAAACCCCAGAGCTTCTGGGGGCATCCGCCCCTGGACCCCCGCAACGTTCAAACCATAGTTCATCTGCTTCAGATAAGGACATAACCACCTCTCCGAAAGCACTCGAACATGTTTAACTCAAGAGCTTTTTGGGTCTCTGCCCCTGAACCCCCACAATGGGTCTCTTCCCCATTACCATGTATGGATGTATGTATGCCCGCATGCGCTGATATCAGGGAGGAGCTGCTTTGCCCTGTGCTGGTCATGTGTGGAGTATGCTTGCCCAGTATGGAAGGGGACAGCCCAGAAGCTTGCCCCATCGTTGGATGCCTCTTGCCGGCATGTCGCGGGGGTGGTCTTCGGTCAGCTCCGGCGGACAACTTATACATGCAACATCGTAGCATGCATGAAAGCATACAGCTGCCAAGTATCTGTTATAGAGCGCCCTGTGTTTGGACAGAGGCCCCCGGCTTACCGCCTTAGGTCCGGGGTGTTTTCTTAGGAATTCCGTTCCTTTAAATAGTCCTCAAGGAGTTAGGGTCAAGTCGGCATTGTGGAACGAAAGACTTGCTGTCACCAAGTGGCATCTATGGGTATTGAGCCTGGTGAGGCGTTTCCGCCTGGGCCTGGCTGCCTCGTGGGCGCTTGGTCGGTGTCTCAGCTGATTGAGATCCAAAATCGGCCGATCTACCTGGAAGCAGATCAGGGACACTGGAGCCATCTCTTGGTCTGCCAACTGTTTGGTGCACCAATAGTCAAAGACAAGGATCTTGCAGAATTCATTCAGTGAAGTCACCAGACATTGTACCCCACCCTCTCGCTAGATCACTGTGACAACCACTGTGGTTGGATATGATAAGAAGAATTTCCATTTTAATAATCGTGGTATTGTTTTCAATTGGCGATCTTTTAAGCAATGCTGTTTCCTTCCTTGTTCCGCGCTTATAGGCAGCTCGCCTTGATTCAGAAATGATCTTATTTCTTTCCTCTCCTCTCTTGAGTCATGTCTTAATTGTCTTCTTCTGTATATGATTATTCTTCTTCTATTATACTATTATGTCAGACAAACTCTTGTTGCATTAACTCTCCTGATGGCCACTTGTATCTAATGCACCGTCATTTAACTTCCAACCTTGATCATCTGGTGGAGGAAATTCTTGCCGCCACATCTGCCTGGTACAAAATCAGGGTCTTGATAATTGGTCTCGGGATGTGCATTCCTCCACAAATCCCTCATACGAGTGCTTGGCGCAATCAAGTCTATCTTCCAAGGCTTGGAGGCATCATGACTTTGTCCGACGTTTTGATTGACTTAACCCTCGCTACCTGTAGCCATTTTTGAACAAACTCCAACCCCCCCCCCCCCCCGTTGTTTTCGTGACTGAACATCCTCTTCCTGTAAATTTGGTAGCGCACAGTGTAGCTAAAGTTTCTTCTTTCCATGTATCAAATAAGTGTCGTCAACATCCCATTATGACGTCACTATGACGTCATATGTTGAGGAAAGTATGAAAATACATGTACTGAATATGGGGTGGAAAATTGATATTTCGTACTTTAATTAGCGCCATTCAAAAGCATTATTGGAGCACTAAAATGCTCTCATTTATAAAACTAGTCATTTTCCATCGATTAGAGCCAAAAAAAACCAGCATTGAAACCTATTGGTATTCCTAACTTTTTGGCGAAAAATAACTTGAATTTTCCTTCCCTCTCATATGTGTGTCTATGGAAATTCATTGGTGGTCTGAACAATGCGAACTTTATGACGTCTATTGTACGTAATGCAGGCATGTTGGTACTCTTTTGGGTACATAGAAAGAGGAGGAGCATAGCTATCTATTGGTATCAACATCAAGGCCTAGGATGTTTGGTTGTGCTAGCATGTTGGCACTCTTCTCTCCCAAAGGGGGTAGTTGCATTTTGTGGCAGCCGTTTTGAAAAAAAAAGCGAAGCGCCTCCCCGTTTAACCAGCAGGATGGTGGTATTTTTGCAGACAACCCTGAATTCAATGCTTATGTAAAGGCTTCACAAAAATGGTTGATCTCCAAAAATCCCCGGGGGGGTGCAGGAGGGGGTCAGTAGCCCGTAGTCTATAAGTTTTGGCAATCAGTGTGATAAAAGATTAATTATATTTATGTCAATAATGGAGAAAATCAGTGCTAGTTTCCGCTATTGCCATGGTTGTAAGTGTGAATGGTTTGGATTATGCACCAAAATTTGCTTTGGCATGTATTCCGATGCATTATCACCATTTTAACGTGTTATAGAATAGGACATTGTGTCTACCTAGGCTAGCCACTTCTTGTTTTTTTTGTGTAAAGCGTTAGGGCAGCATTCTGCATATATATGAGGCTTCTTCCTTAGGACCTGGCTACTGCGAAGCTCCATTAAGCTGCGTGACTTTTGGAATAGTTAGGGTCTAAGCGCGATTCATTATTGTGGCGATAAGTTTTGAGGTTATACCATGGTGGTACGCTGTCGGTTCTGTGTTGCGGGGCTACATAAGATCAAGTACATTGCCTTTTCTCGGAGTATGTAAAGAGACAGGGCAACCTTTTGATAAAGTATACCGGCCACATAATATCTTTTTATTGATTTGTATTTCATCGTGTTACATTAACCCACTTGTATTTTAAAAAAAGAAAAATTCAATTTAAAAATCATTGGTATTGTTCAATTTTTCTTTTTTTAATTTTTTAAAAGCAATTGCTGTTTCCGTGGTATACGAGCTTAAATACAGCTCCTTTGATTCAGAAATTGATCTTTCTTTTTCCTCCTCATCTTCTTGGTCATGTCTTAATTGTCTCTTCGTATACGATTAGTCTTCCTCTACTATTATGTCAGATGACTCTTGTGGCATTACCTCTCCTGAGTGGCAATTGTATTCATGCAAAAACCCATTTTTTTTTTTTTTTTTTTTTTTTTTTTTTTTCCCATTTAATACCAACCCATGATCATCTGATGGAGGAATTTCTGCTCTGCCACATCTGCATGGTACCAAATCAGGGCTTGATAATGGGTCTCTGGATGGGCATCTCAACAAATCCCTCGTACGAGTGCTCTGGCACAGCAGTCGATCTTCCAAGGCTTAGAAGGCATCAACTTATCACTTTGACTTAACCTCGTCTACCTGAGCCAGTTTGTAACACAAACTCCAACCCCCCCCCCCCCCGTTGAGTCTTCGTTACGCAAATAAGACTCCTGTAATTTGGTACCACAGGGTAACTTAAGTTTCTTCGTTACATGTGGTATCAAAATCAGTGCAACATCCCATTATGCGTCACTATGACGTCATATGTTGAGGAAAAGTATGAAAAATTACATGTATGAATTATGGGGTGGAAATTGATATTTTCGCAATTTAGCGACTCAAAAGCATGATTATAAGCACTTAAAATCTCGCTCAATTTATAAAACTAGTAATTTTCCATTGAGTAGAGCCAAAAACCGCATGGAAAATTTGATATCCTAACATTTTGGCGAAAATGGAATTTCCCCTTTGTGTGTCTATGAAAATTGAAATTGTCTAAATGCGGAACTTTTTGAAGTCATTGTGACGTAATGGAAAGGCATGTTGGTATTTTGGTATACAATGGAAAGAGGAGGCCCATAGCGATTCTATTGGTACCAAAATCAAGTGCCTAGGATGTTCCCGTGTTGTGGTAGGCAATGGTTGGCACTTCTTACCAAAGAGGGTAGTAGTTGCATTTGGCAGCCATTTTGAAAGGCACCCTCACCGTTTAACCCCAGGGTGGGGATGTTTGCAACAACATGAAAAATCATTGCTATGGGATAAGCTTCACAAAAATGGCTTATACAAAAAAGTCCCGGGGGGGTGCAGGGGGTCATGGTAGCCCGTAGTCTATAAGGTATTAGAGATAAGAAGTGTACATGCATACATGATAAGTGATATTGCTAACCTAAGAGTAAATCTCCTACCTCGGTTTTAGAATTAAGTAATTCAGGACATAGATTTACTTTATATTTAATTTTTGTACAGATTGAAGTATGTGTTTTAAACTGTGTAAATAAAGTATTTTAACTATGGCGGGTCCATAGTGATTTTGAATGTAAACTTTCAGAATATTTTACAATTCAGATTCTCTGTTTAAACATAATTCTCGATTTATATTAAGCGTAGGCCTACCAGTTTGCCTTACACCCTGCAGAAGTAAAATCTCTACCTCGGTTTTGAAAAAGAAGTACTATTCAGGAAATAGATTACGATTAATAATAAAATAATAAGCAACTTTTATATAGCGCGTTCCACGAGACGCGATCACAGCTCTTAAAACAGGAATAAAAGGAAAAAAAACGTTTTCAGAATTGCTAACATTACAAAAACATAAACAGAAAGAGATGCATTAAAAATGGTTAACATGATACAAAATGGAGAGAGAGGAGTGCAAAGGACTATTTTGGAAAAAGATGTGTTTTTGTTTGCTGCTGGGCGATGCAATTGTGGCAGATCTTCTCACTGCGACAGGCAAGTTGTTCCATACCCGCGGGGGGCAGGATTCTGGAAGGCACAATCCCCTACTAAATTAGTGGAAGTTCTGTTGGAAACAAGCCGAGGTTGACCAAGTCCAGAGCGTAAATTGCTGTGAAGGGATTAAATCTGCAAGAGTTCTGTGAGATAGATGGGTGATGTGATTGTTGAGAAATTCTGTACAACAAGCAGGACAATCTAATAATACAATCCGTTATTTTACTGGTAACCAGTGAAGCTCTCTGTTCAGCGGAGAAGTATTTCCCGTATGTTGGCAAAGAAGATCAGACGTGCTGCACGGTTTTGAATCTTTTGAAGTTTCTTGGTGTTTTTAAGCTGTTATTTAATAAGCAAAGAGTTTAGTAATCAAGGGGGTGTGTGAACGCATTCAAAAACCAGTTCGTCCGTGCTGGGCGATGACATTTTGAGTATTGCACGGAATAATTATCAGTTTGGGTGCTTGAACCACATAATGTCAATTTGATACAAACAATCAGCCAAAATTATCAGGTTGTTGGATGTTGGGTGCTATGGGTGGTTAAATTTGTCATACCCGTGGCCACACAACGACTGAAATGACACATCAGTCGGTCTTGATTAAATAAAACCGCCTCAATGAAGACATCTTTTCACCTAAGCGCGAATTGGAAATTATGAGGAAAAAAGTATCTGAGCCCAATGATCCGGGTACACTATTATTACACATGGCCACTCTCACACATACATTAATTTGTATCACTACCGATTAGTGGATATGCAAAGCGGCACCCCAAGTATGTGGAAGAAGCGAAGGCAGCCATGATTATTGTGGGTACTCTAGGTTTCGTGTGGTCGGCAAAACAGCGAGACGGTGAATTTCTAAAGATACGTAACGTTTTGCCTATATATATAGAACCTCTTTTGTGGAGCGTGTTTGGACTGCAAAATTGTGACAACCCCTCCCCACAGTACAACAAAACGCAACCACTTATTCGAAAGATAGTAATTACAAATAATTAAAAAAAATGGATGGTTGTGGGTCAAAACATTTGGTGGTGTTGGCAGGGATTTTTTGGGTCTAAAAAAATCACGTTTTTAAGCTTAAAACTTAAGAATATCAAGATTTATTTAATTCTAGCAAACAAACTTTATCATCGGGCAATACTATATCAAAATCTGACATGTATATTCTAGATTTTTTTTATACAATATATAAAGGTTCTCGAATTTTTAGCCCCCAAAATACAATTTTTCCTAAAAAAAGCATCCTTTTTATCACCAGTGTCACCACAACGAGTCTTAACTGAACCCTTTATGCAAATGTTATTCCAAAAACCTATATCAAATAACAAAAAGGAACCATTAAAAGATAAGATTGTAATATTTTTACCTTAAAAAAATTAAAAAAAAAATAGATTTTTCTTATTTGGCAGCCCAAATTTCATTTTTCGCATAGAAATCATCCCTGACACCAAATATTTCAACCACAACCAGCAATTTTCTTAAATCTTATATATTTACTTCAAATAAAGGTGGTTGTGTTTTGTTGTACGGTGGGGAGGGGTAACTCGAAAAACTAGGAGCACTTTTCAAGGCTCGGCCGCTCCGCTCTTTGGTTAGAATATTCCAGTCTTGGGACGTTATGATAGTGTATTTTACCAAGACCGATCTTCAAACCATTGATCCAAGCCGTTCCATTAGCATGGAGAGGAGGCACTTACCAAGGAAAATATCAATAGAGATTGGAGTGAAAAAGGCCACCACAAAAAATAATTACGTTACCCCTATCCATTGACGTGATTTTTCACTCCATGTTAACAGTCTGTCCCTGATCACATTTACTAACCCCACTGCTGACTTCATGAAAGAAAGTAAATAAAAAAAGACATGTGGCCTCTGCAATGATGGGAACTAGCCACACTCCATTGATTTTAAAAGATTATAGCTTTATGATTCCATTCACTTGCCGATTTCACAGCGTTACATTTCAAAGCACTTTTCAATATTCAACCTAATACGCAAATGATTCGATTTGTTCCTGGCGATCTATTCCTGACGATCTACGCTATTGTTCCTATGTTCCCTTAATTGGCAATTATCTTTAATCATGTCCTTAACACACAATGGGTGATTGAGATCAGCGTCGCCCCCTACCCGGACTATTAAAACAATCTGCTAAGGACAGAACAAGGACAAAAATGATAAATCCCGGTCCTCTATAACACGAAATCTTTAATGAAGAAACCCTTGCCTCGTGAAGTTTAACCTTTTGGTACTCCATATGATGAGATATTGACAGCCGCAAAAAAGTACAAACTAAGTTGGAACTTAATTGAATAATTTCGTTTTATACTGTGAGCGATTCCTTGTGTGAGCTGGTCAAAGCACCATATTCAAAGAGTTACAAATTTCGCTGCGAGTATAACACTGAGTGAAGGGTGATTGATTATTGATAAAGCGCGCCGACATTGATAGGATTAATCGTAGAATCGTCCAGGAAAGAGATTCGTCCAGGATTTGCCCATTCTTGATGATTGGAATACCTTTGAATTTTAACGAAGAGCTATTTTGAGATGGTCAAATTAAAAAGAGCCGGGAATGAAAATTTTTTCTATTGGGAGAAAAGTCTTCAGAATTGGTCGGTTGAAAGAGGTTTGCACAGGGCAGACTTTTTACTACTCTACAGCACAGTATACCTGTTCAAGATATAAATGACCGAAAGTGGACAAAAGTGATATCTGTGGACAAACTGAGCAAAGATTATACCAGAAGACAGTAATCTTTACTTTGATCATCATCACTGCCCATCCAAGCACCAAAGGAATTCGCTCTTCAGAAAACGTACATAGTGCTTGACTGCTTGTTTACACGTGTCGCTGTCTATGAATCGACGGGTTCTGGCATATTGCAGAAGGTAAGTCAATTTGCAGAACTGGAGAGGGAAGCAACATGAGAGGTCATTGACATGTCCGATCAGCATAACACCAAGATTTACTGAGACAGAGATGGAAGATACTTGTACCATCCAAGTTGCAAAGAACATTTGAAAGATTTTCAAATTATTGATTGAAGCGCACTAGGAACTCTTTTTTTTTTTGCCCTCGTTAGTGGAGCTTGTTCACAGTCATCCAGCTCTTGAGTTCGGCAATACGCCTGAAGTTTAAAAGATGGCAACTACAGCATCACCTGGCACTTTGGGGTTGAAAATCAACAACAGTTGTGGTCATCCGATAAGAGATAGCTGACGTGTAGCGGCGGATGATTGGCACCCCATTGGGTAAGGTACATGGTATATTCCTGGGTGAACGCAAGACCCTTGAGGTAGTCCATACAACAAAAGTAGCCTCATCAGACATGGTCCATGACACACAAATTTGGTGGTTTCTTTTAGTTACATAAGACGGAGTGCCTGCCAGAGCAGTAGTACCAGAAGATGCCATAACATGGTGAGTCTTGTTTGAGAGGGGGGGTAGTATACGGTATCAAATTGCCGCGCTGAGATCCAAAAGGACCAGAAAGACAGCATGCTGATTGTCTAGGCATTCGGATATCATTTCTTACTCGTAGCAAGGATGTTTCTGTGCTATGTGAGTGCTTGTAGCGACTGAAAGGGTTCATTAAATCATGGCTGTCAAGATTGAAAACGGATTTGTAGGAAACACTGCTTTATCCATGATTTGAAAAGATTTGTTTACTAAAGGGTCTATAACTTTGAGTTCGTTTGAGTCATGCTGGTTTTTTTATATCGGTGTCACTATGCCGTCTTTAAGGGGTTTGGGAAGTATTTCTGAAGCAACAAGGAGCTGTTGATGATGGAGGTGAGTGGGGTTATGAGAAGTCCAATAGGTAAGCTTTCAATAACCAAGTGGGAAGGAAATCAATGAGCACTGCGTTGTTTGGGAGATCATGATGATCTTGTTTATCCTCTTCTCTCATTTGGTCAAATGCCTCTAATCTGGGCATACTAGCAGCAAGTGGCGTTTCATTCAGTGGTATAGTTTACTGTTAGTTGTCAAGCTTTGCAACCGAAATCAAGGCAATTGGTTGAAAGAACCGAGCCGAAGCATACTTAGCTGCCGCTGTAGAGTCACAGATAGGCAAGATCTTGCAACCATTATTTAGTAGTGTGCCGAGTCGAGTACGAGTATCTGGAAGACTTCTTTGTGTTTGCTGTATCGAGTTCCTCCTGATAGTATTTGGCTTGCACGATATATCAGCTTGGCGACAAACTATTTGCTCATGAGTAGGTCTTGGTGTAGGCACTTGGGTTTTTCCGCCATTGACGTTTCCAGGCGCCGACGTTTCTGACGGGCTCCATGAATGGAGCTATTGTGCCAGGGGTATCTTGGACGGATGATTCTACTTCTTTTAGTAGAGGGCGCTGTTTATCAATCACTGTTAACAAGCATTCTTCAAGTCTCTAAAGACTGTGTGGTGAATATCATTAACGGTTGAAAGTTCATTCAGTTTCGCCTCCAGATCTGCTTTAAAAGAAGTTATGTCATAGTTGTAATTCCATCATTGTGTAGATGTTACTCTCTGTGGCTCTGGTTATCTAAGTAAGCCTGAAAATTATCACGAAGTGTCAGACATCAAGGCTTCGAGAAAGTAAGCTTTTCAAATATATTAATTTGTCGATTGAAGTATGTGTTTTAAAACTGTGAAATAAAAAATATTTTAAAAATATGGCGGGCCACTTTGTTATTCTAATTAACTTTAAATATAATTTTACGTCAGAGGATCTGTTTAGATATAATTACTATATTTATATTAAGCTTAGGGCTACCAGTTGCCTAACCTGCATAAGAGAATCACCTACCTCTGGTTGAAAGAAGAGTACTATTCAGGACTGAAATTATTACTTTATATGTATTGTGTACGAATTGAAGTATTGGCGTTTTTAAAAACGGTGTAAATAAATCTTAACTAGGCGGGGCCATATGTTATTCTAATGTAACTTTAAATACGTTTTATATACATTATATACCAGGCCAAGATTAGAGTGCATGGAGACCTCTGGTAATAGCCCTGCTCCGCAGCCGACGAAGATGTTTTGATGATGCTATATACCATTCAGACTCTCCTGACTTAAAATAATCTATGTTTTATTAAGCTTAGGCCTACAAGTTTGCCTAAAACTGCAAGGTAAATTCTCCTACCTCGGTTTTAAAACGAAGTACTATTCAGGAAAAATAGATTAATTTAATTAATTTTGCTACGATTGAAGTAATGTATGTGTTTTAAACTATGTAAATAAAATATTTTAACCATGGCGGTACGATAGTTATTTTTAATTTAAATATAATTTAACATTCTGTGCCAAATTGTATCCTTGATTTAATGTTTCATGAATTTTTTGAGCGAGTAACGTTTTAATCATGCATATTGATTATACATCTATTTGGGGGATTTTTTGTATATTTTGAATTCCAAGTTTAATAGTATTCATATACAAAGAATCTTAAAATTTTACGCGTTTTAATAATATTTTGTGTTATTGTGTTATTATTATATGTAATGTTGCTAGGTGTATCATATTATTGATTTACGGAAATGTTAAAAAATTGGTCGAAAGCTGTGGTTCGTTATTTAATGTGTACTAATACCTTTCTAGTTATGATAATGTATTTTAATTGTTTAGGTAATGGTTGGCTAATGATAAATGGTGTGTGAATCAAAAACCCTTAGCACATAGTCTTGTCATTAGTAAATAATTAAAAATGCAACCTACCGAAGGCGCAACTTTCAAATAGTTCACGATGTGGCGACGTCACCATGACATCACATGTATTCTTATGATCCAATCAGCGGGCATAATTATATTCTTATAAATTGATTTTAGCTAGGTGGAAAAATAGGTGAGCCCACCACGGCCAAGATTGATTTGAACGATAGCACTTCAGGGATAGTTCTTGTTAAATTAATTTCACTATTCACAGGACTCTTGTTAAGAATATGATGACATGTAACAAATGCCTAAACAACTTAAGGTTGATATAGGGTGTTCCGTTTAAAGCAATGGGCCATTTTAATCATAAGTGTCGGCCATGTTGAAAGAGGAACGGACGGATACAAGATATTTAGTTATAATTTTGGTTATATTGGATATGTTGGTCTTGAAAACAGGTATAGACACAAAAAAGCAGGATAATATCATTTTTTAACCCAAAAAAAAATATAAGAAAAGTGCCATATTTTTGTGCAATTGGCGGCCATATGGAAAAATAAAATGGTTGACACCCAGATATCAAAATATAATGTATTTGGGATCCTGACCTTGAAAAACATAGGTATAGCACAAAAATAACGTTCCTATCGGTGGTATTACAGCTATAAGACTTTGAAAATAGGAATGGCGGCATTTTGAAAAATGACCCCATGGTCGCCACAGTCGAATCCAGCTGGGTTCCCGTTTTGAAATGGTGTTGAGTTATGGTCCATATTAACTGCGTGCCCACAGGTTATACTTCTATAACCAACAGGCACGATTGCTCAGAAGGGTTCTTAACCATCGGGAACTAGTTATCCCTTCAGTTCATGCTTCCGCCCAACGTTTTTAATACTAGTAAGTTAGAATCAGTACCAAGTCAAAGCAATATTTTTATTTTCAAGAATGTAGTGAGAAGGGTTTTTACAGGTTGTGACTTGTTGAATGAACCAATTCCTATCATTATGTGGTGATGATATGATAATAGAATTGATATTTCATACAAGGATGAAAGAAAATACAATTCACTCTTAATAACTTTCCTGAGGGCTTCATGAACCTCAAATTCCTCTCGATTTTGATGTTGTTGACCATTTGGAAAATTTGCTTTTGGCAGGCTAAAAGGATCAAAAAAAAAATCCCAATACAAATACACTATTATGATGCATGATGATAATAATGACTGAAAACCAAAACATTTCTGGGATCAATCTCTCTCTCTGACTATTGCTTTTGATGAATGGGAGGAAATTCACACAAGGAACTTTTATTGTACTATAGAAACTCGCCTTAGCGTCCTTTTATTTTAAAGTTTCCATATGCTATTGCGTTTAATAACTTTTTGTACAAATCAATAGGAGGGATTCCCCCATTGTTCCTTTTGTGATAAGGTTAATGAACTTATTGTTAATGTCTTTTGTGACTGAGGTTGTTTCCCCAATTTGGAATAAAATTCATTCCCTTATTAAACATAAAGTTGATGATAATATCAATCTTTCAAACTTCCATAAGCTTTTTGGGTATATAGAGGAACCCTTTGCTACATATATTTGCCTTTGTACAAAATTTTATATTTCTAGATGTAATCAGTAAGAGAAAACCAAATTACACTGCTTTACAATCTTGTTTGAAATCACAAAGAGAACTATGGTTATATATTGATAAAGCCAAAGGTGAACACTTAATTGCAGTTATAGAAAATGGCGATTTGATTTTTGATCCAATATCTTGCCCTTGTTTTTTTCCAAATATACTTTTTGGTGCTCATAGATGTACATGATGAATTGTTTTTTATGTACATGTGTCATATTTTTTTCACACATTTTTATTACATATTGCTTGCTGCCACATTGATATACTGTTTCTAATCGTTGTGATTATCGTGTGTTGTGTTTGTGTGTAAATTGTCTGTTGTTGTTGTGTTGGTGTGTGTGAGTTGAAGGTCCTTTTTTGATATAAAATCTAAAAAGAACCATTGGTATGTGGTTAAAGGTATGATGTAATATGTATTGCTTTCTATTGAATAAAAAGGCAGAAACATATGGCGCCGAAGAGAAAAAAAAGTTAAATTTGCTTGTATCACAGGGGCTTAAAAATATTTTTAAAAATAAGGACTTTTTGTTCAAAGATGACAATCTAAAATTTGATTGGCCACCACCGTCTGGGAACAGAGACAGGCAGACTCAGACGGGGGGGGGGGGGGGGGGGGGGGCACGTCGCCGACGTCGTTCGGAGATTTCTGCCACGACATCATTGTCCAGGACCAGGCCAGCTGATATCTCATACGGCAGCTATTCAATATTTTTCGACTTCTTGATTCCAATCTCAACTATAAAATTATCAAATAAAATACATAAAGTAAAATTTTGTTCCTGGAGTGGGAATCGAACCCAAGCCGCTGAGATCACAAGACGAGCGCCCACAGACCACACGCCACGCAATCCGAGCCGGCGGAAAAGCGCCACACATAATACCGAAATCTTATAGCCGCCGAAGACACGAAAGGTAGAACGGGAGGACTCTCCGGCTTTGATGTACGCAGCGAAGCCACGATTAATTTTTGTTTTGTTGCCCAGGGGGACGGTGTCCCGCGCGCGTGGAAGGGTTTTTGAGCCCAGTTGAAAAAACAACAAATGGCTGACCAGCGTGCGTATTTTCATGAGCCCTAAAAACGTCGGCCGCTTCCGCCAAGTGAAATCGCGCGTTCTGAGCAAATACACCACTTTTAAACATGTTTGTGTTTCTTTATGTTTGTTGTCTGTGTTTTCATTTGCTACAAACAAACAACAAGTTGAAGTTTAATTCTTTTCTTAGCATTTTTTTTCCCGTTTAATTTTTTTCTTATGCTTCTTGGGATTTACACGTCTTTTAAAGAATAAGCATTTCAAAAAAATAGCCGATCAGGCCGAGATAAGACTCAACAAAGAAATACACTGGAAATAAGAAAAAATGAGTCTTTGACGAAATCCGAGTCGAGTGGAAATTGAAAATCAAACATTGTTGAAAAGTAGTTACCTGGAAAAAGGTAAGTAAAAATCAATCAAATGTGAAAAACAAAAAGCCATGAATACAAAACAAGTGAGAAGGGAAAAAAATCAATTTTATTCTACAGACTCTACGTTTTCCTACTGAACAAAACATAACCAGAACTTTAAAAAAAACTTATTTCTTATTCTCTTTTCTTTAACTGATTTTTTGCCCACCTATAATATTTAATAAAAGAAAATAAAGAGAGAGAGAGGAGAGAGAAAGAAATTTAAGAGGAATGAAAAAAAACGAAAATGGGGGTTAAAAAAAAAAGAAAGAGAAAGAATGATAAATAAAAATAATAATTTGTAAAAAAGAAAGAAAAAAAAAATCAGTTAAACCTGAAACCAATCTAGGCCTGATCAATATAGATCTGACTCAACACACATGTGATTTTTGCCTGTTGCAAATTCTTCGTGAATGTCCTATTTACAAACGGTTGGTTTGATCTATAATTTTTTAAATTTTTTTCTAAAATTGTATTTTGGGGCAATTAAATTCAGGGACAAAACTTTCTCAAAGTTTATAAATACAACTCTGCTGAGAGGAATAGAATATCAGGAACAAAAACTTTCTCAAAGGTCTAACTATGCTAAGCATGAATAGAATATCACTGTGGGTTTTTATTTATTTATCTATTGTAGGGGATGGTCGTTCTTTGTTATTCGGTTCTGCTGGTCCTACTCAGTTTGTCTGCAAGTTTTCTGTTTTTTGTAAATTGGATTAGTTGATTTTGAAAAAAACACATAAACTACGACGGGAACAAGAAGAAAAAGGAAATGAAGAAAGAAGAAAGAGAGAGAAAGAGGGAAAGAGAGCGAAGAAAAGGAGAGAAAGAGTGAAAGACAAAGAGACAAGAAAGAAAGAGACAACTAAAAAGAAAAAACTAAAGAAAGAAAAACGAAAAAAGAAAAGATAACTAAAAAGAAAGAAAAACTAAAAAATGAAAAGAAAATTAGAAAGAAGAACTAAGAGAAAAAGAAAGAAAACTAAAGCTAAAGAAAAGACAACTAAAGAGAAAGAAAGAAAACTAAAAAGAAGGAAGCATAACAGGAAAAAATAGAAAGAAAAATTAAATAAAAAAGAAAGAAAAAAAAGAAAACTAAAAAGAATGAAAAAACTAAAAAGAAAGAAACAAACAAACAAAGAAAACGAATGCATGCGAGAAAGCTGAAAGAAAGGAAAGAAACTGAAATTAATTGCAATTCTTTTATTTTGATGTGTTTATTATCGATTGTTCGGGTCAAGCGAACGTTAAAAAAGAAAACTTTTGCCATGAAAAT
>JAMKCH010066818.1:0-20422 GCA_023653785.1 Ophioderma brevispina
GTACGACAACACTGTCCTCACGTAGTGTAAAACCACTTTCAGCCATCCCTTGAATGCTGTCTTGGCCCATTTATTAGGTAGGTTTATTTGTAAGTTTGGATCCCTGGGAGCTGAAAGCGCCTTGGTTTTAAGATGTTTTCCTTGTATAACTTAAAAGAACACTATCATTGATTCATCCGAATGAGTCAAAATATTTGAAATTGGCAGACATAGCTTACAAAGTGAGGCCATATTTGTAGAATCCTCATAAGTTACTTTTTACAAAACTAAAAATTGACACACAGGAATAAAATGGCAGCATTCAAAGAATACAATCCCCATTCAACCTGTTGTTAGCAAGTGTCTGTATGGGACATAATGACTAAAATATCAGATTTATACGGTGAGTCAAAATTACAATCGTTTTGTTTGAATTTTTCACACATGGAAAATCATACCAAAGATACCGATTATTCACATATAACACTAGATCATTCACCTACTGAGAAATTTTTTGAATTTTGATTTTTGAACTTTGCATTGCTAAGTTATGCTAACTTAAGATAGGTCCCCATTTTTTCACTCTTTCCACGGAATCACTGTTGTGGAAATTTGGCCCAAGGGACTTTGGATGAGTCTAAACCCAGAAGTACATTAGTGACATTCTTTGCATTGTCTTTGCTACCGTTGTGTAAACCTTCATCCAGAAATGTTCAAACTATTTCATAATTATTCTGAAATCTAACAAATCATGAATCTTACAACCCAATTTTGAAGCATTACTTCATAAATGTTCGAAATTGTTTTCCCATAGAAATCATTTCATATCATTCACCAGAAACCTGAATGCAATATGTAGGCAATCCTGTGCAATACAGCGGGTTGACCCACATTTTTCCGCCGACTGCTTCATAACCTGATGGGGAGGGGGTTACTTTTTGGAATCAATATTTGGACTTGGACATACAGACTTGGACGTCCATCTGCCTTTCCCTTTGCATCTCAATCTTCCTCTCCCTTCCTCTCTGTTTGTCTCTACTACTGAGGGAGAAGAAACATCCCTCATCCTTTCTCTACTCCTTTTCTGCTTGTCCTTTTCCCCACCTTCCTGTTTTTACTGCTAGCTTAAGCTTTTTTTGTCTGTGTAAGCCCATAATGGAGGGGACATGCCCTCCCCTGTCCCCTCCTGTCCCTGTTTACGCTACTGTCATTACCTATTGTTAGAATTTATATTATCATAACTGTCTATTCTACTGATATGAAATGGTTACTTTCGAACAAAAATAGCAAAAGTTAGTAAGCATTTAGATGACATAACTCAATGGCCTTTTGCTGCTGGTGGACGTAAGAATTGGTACAAACGTGGTCAATATGGTTTTTTGGCGGCTTTCCGTCATTTAACCATATCTCCAATATGCGAAAAAGTAAACTTCAGATTTCTTTTAGCCAATGATAGTTAGATATATGAGCTATTGTTTTCGTATATAAAAACCAATTTCTAAACTTGTTAATATTTTTAATATTTCTGAAATCGAGTGTATATCTTTTTGACTCCACCCTTGTACTATTAGGTTGCTTCTGGTCTTATCACTTTCAGGGTATGTTAGGATGACCGGTACGGTCGTTTGTTCGTGCGTGCAAGGCCAAAAATCACAGTGGAAGATCCGTCTTTATAAACCAGCTGATAGTTTTCATCATCCAGTTTGATCAGTCCTGGAACTCCCCCTGGGGACCCGCATACCCCACAGTCATCTACGATGTGGCCAACGGCCGGTGGTTCTCCACCATCGCAACATACAAATCTGACTTGTTGATATTTTTTATTTCTGATTTAGCAAAGTCATTGCTAAGCCTTTAAAAGATATTTTTTCAATAGTTTACACAACTTTTTGACAAATTTTGGTGTATTCCCTTACCCGACTGGGTCCACTACTGAGTATCTTCAGCCCTTATGTCAAACTCACTCTCCCTCTCATCATACTCCACTGCTCATCCAACTCCTTGAAGTCAGGGGCATATGCACGCCATTTTTCCTGCAAAAACAATAACACAGATGGAAGTACTTCATTATACTGGTCAGGGACATGGCTAACAGTTTGAAGTCCTTCTTGCTATACATGAAAGAAATTTATTAAGGCCATCATACATACATACATTTGACTCTAGGTCTTTTTTGGTCACTTTTTGTCTTTTCATTACCATAACAACTTCTGTACAGCAAACCAGGTCTAAAACCAGTTGAAAGGTTTTCTAATTTTCAAATTAAACCATTGGTTTTCAACTAGGCTTTAGATATCGACTTCAGCCCCAGTTCAACAGCATATTGAAAACCAGTTCACAACATAGTTTTTGGCCAGTTCAATGGGGTGAGTGTGTCTCACCCAATACTCTAATCTTTTTGGCTATTCTGCGTCCGGTTAATTTGGGTTTTAGCAAGCAGCTTTTCTAGCAGTCAACGATCTAATTTTCTCAAACCTTCACTCTTGTGGAAAAAGATAAAAGCATACAGACCGCCATCACTTCTTTCAAAAAATGATGTTTGGATAGTTTCAAATTATCACTTGATTCTTTGCCCCATAACAACCTTAAGGTTCAGTACTATTGTTTGAACTAAGCGTAATGCCACAGAGCATTGCTGCGCACCAGATTGAAACAATTGACTGAGCCCGACAAGGCGGACACACGTGAAGGTATGCGTAGTCAACAATTATCAATGTGGGCTATAGACCACACTCCATACATGGCTCGAAAACTCAGCAGTATAGGTATATGCACAGCTGTTGAAGGGCTCTTTATACTCACAAAACCACAAATACACCAAAATGTCGATGGCAACCACATTTTGAACACTGATTTGAAGTATTTTATTAAAAAACTACATCCCTGTGTAAAATTTTACAAATGCAATTTTCAGTGCGGGCAAATATGATTTTTCTTAAAAATCGCGTTAACACATCTTTCTATAGAAGGGGCATATCGAGGGTGCTATAAACATCAATTGTAACCGTTGGAGGTCCCTATATGGCAACATTCCCAGCAATGGATTTGTCAGATTTTTGCACAATTAGAGCTTCTTAAATGTCCCTACTTATAATCACTTTGTCAACATGTGTCGCCACTATCCTGAATTTGTTCTAAAACAAACATATTTTAACATCACATGGAGAATTGTGATGGAAGTAAGTGGTTCTCAAACCACTGAGTCTGCTGCCATATCCAGTTGCAATTTGACGGTATCAATTGTTGCCTACATTGACCATACAACTATTGGTAGTTATTTGCCTTAGATGACCCTACTTGACCTTGAATTAACCTTCACAATTTTCGGTTATGAATGCTTTGACCACATCCCCAAAGTTTCAGACCTACCACATGTTGGAGTGTTGACCTTGAATAACCCCAACGAACCTTGAATGACTTTCAAGATTTTTGGCACTGATGCATACTGCACCCCCATCAGTTTTCCACTGACCATACTCCCTGTGTATGGATTTGGGGCCTTGGATACCCCACCTACCTTAGATGACCATAAAAATTTTTGGCACTGAATGTTGACCACACCCACCAAGTTTTCATCATCCGACCACATACTTAGTGATTTGACCTTGGATGACCGCGCCTGACCTTTGAAATACCTTTAAATTTTTTGCACTGAATGCCTGACCACAAGCCCACCAAGTTTCATCATCCTACACCTACTAGTGATTTGACTCTTGGATGACCCTCGCATGACCTTGAAATGACCTTCAATGTTTTCGGCCCTGAATGTTGACCACACCCACCAATTTCCATCCTCCTACCCACCTACTTAGTATTTTGACCTTGAGACCTTGCCCTGACCTTGAAATGACCTTCAAATTTGGCCCACTGAATGCTGCCACACCCACCAAGTTTCATCACATCCTAACCACCTACTTAGTGATTTGACCTTGGATGACCTCGAATGACCTTGAAATGACCTTCAATTTTTCAGCACTGAATGTGACCCCAACCAGCCAGTTTCATCATCCTACAATTTGAAAGGGGTTATAGGCAATATTATCACCATTTGACTGATGAACCCCGATACCGTGAAATGAACCTTCAAATTTCGGCACTGAATGTGGACCAACTCACCACTTTTCATCATCCTACCACATTTGACCAGGTTTTATAAGCAATATATCCCCATTTGACCTTGATGACCCGGCATGCCCTTGAAATGACCGTCAAATTTTTCTGCAACTAATGTTACCACCTTAACCAAGTTTTTTCATCATATCCTGCCAACAATGCCTAGCTTATAGCAATTTCATATTCCATTTTGACCGCTTGACCTTTGACCCCATGCCACATGCCCACCTCCGAACGCAGCCACCGTCTACTTGGTGACATCGATGGTGCAAAGATGGAACCCATACTTGCTTAGATCAAAAGATATCGTGTTTTCAAGGGTTATAACAATATCTATTTTTGACCAATTTGACCCTATTTTTGACCATAGTTTGACCTTTGAACCTATGTCACATGACCCACTTTACAACTCCCAGCCAACGCTACTTGAGATTCATCTAGGTTGCGAGATGGACCCCCACACTTGCTAGATCCAATATATTGCGTGGGACTAGACGCAACACCACACAGCACGCCACTGCGGACGCAGGGCATTTCTATTATAGTCCCCCTTTGCCAACTAAATTGGCGGGGACCAATAAAAGAGACATGTGCCTGAGGGTCAAACATCTGGAGTGCAAGTTGTCGTAATTGGAGTGAGTTGATGAGTATTAGAGTGTTAACCGACAACCAACCATTGTGTTATATCGTGTCATTAGTTTTTTTGTCATTACGTTTAAAAACATCAAACCTTTAAAACTTACATCACAATAAATACTACTCACAACCTTATTATTTAAAGTTCAAAATATTGAAATAAATCGTCCTCCTTCAGGAAATTATATAACCTGAATAGGCCTAATATCTTGAAATAATGTTTCAAATCTGGGACACTGTAATATTTCTGGCTTACGATAGCCGCATAATCACGCCTCAAGTATACATGTTTTACAGAAAGGGAACAATCACAAGGAATACACCGAGGGAACTGGCTTCCCTCTAAGCAAATGATGTATTGGTCATATAGTATGACGCAGTTTACATCGCGCTAATACCATCTCGTCCCTTCGTCCAATAGCTTCCAATCAAACCTGAACTTCCAACAGTTGGTTGAAAGGCCTACATTTTAATTATTAGAAATGATCCCACAGCTTTGCCACCTTTTTCTGATATATCTATTAACTGAAGCCTTAAAATCTGTAAAAGTGGATTCTCAGTATTGTTATATTCATATTAAATGTCTTCTTTTCGCCAATACATCAACCTTTTCATTGCCTTTGAATACCAATGTGACTCGGAATCCCAGCTAAAACAACGATTAATTCAATTGAGACAAATTGAAAGAATACTTCCAACAACCCAGCAATATAGGATGAACGACATTCTCTGCATTGTCAATCCATAAGACTAGATAGTGAATCAGTAAATATATATTGACCTCATTGGTAATTTCTGCTAATTCTAAAGCCAACTTAAGTGCCTTCAATTCAGCATTGAAAATAGAAGCATTAATCAGGTAACCTAATCTGAAGTTGATCACGCCGACTTAAAAAAACCAGCTGCAGCAGCCCTTTCAAACCTTTTATACCAGCTGTATAACTAGCTCGATGTTGATGATATTATGTTATCATATCATCAAATTTAAGCTGAAAAACAAGATCATCAGTTTGACCTTCTATATTGAATAAAGTTAGGTCATTCAAGTTCAACCTTTGTCCAAGGAGGACTAATAAGACATGAAATGAGCAAGTTAGCAGCATTGGGACACAACCTTGAAAAACCCTCTTTTATACATCTGATCCAAAAGATGGAATAGCATTAGGTTTACTAGTAACATGAAGTTGGTAATTTAGGCGAAAAGGTGCGCTCATGTGTTGGGATAATCAGCATTACTTTAAGTTTTGAGCATATTGAAAGATCTATTTTTTTGCCCACCTTAGATTAATGGAGGTTCATTAGCTTCGACATATAAGCTTTGCTAGGAGAGGTACGAAAGCACCAAAGCATAGCCGAAGACCTTGATTCTGAAATAGGTTTCAAAGCTTTTTACAATATGACTTACGAGTCAGAAACTATAAACTACAACATAATCCAATTTTTGATCGCACAAGTGATCTATAAAGGCAAAGCAAGACTGAGCGATCAACACCCCATCCATCTTTTAAACTACTGTTAAATGATTCAAGAGCTTTTTTTTTTTGACTCTCTTCCTCAAGTCAATTGAGCCTTGAAGTTCAATTTACTGTCAAATATTAAGCCTAAGAATTTAGTCTGAGAAACGAACAGGAATAGGAGAACCATTCAATTTTAGTTCTGGGTCAACATGAAGAACGTCTTTTTGTTGCAAAAATGCATACAAGAACAGTTTTAGTTTTAGACAAACGGAAAACCATTTTCATCGCCCACCTGTTGAATCTTATTCTTCATGCATTTGGCATTTGTCTTTCTATAAGAAACCAGCGTGATGAAAATTGGAAATGGAGAAATCATCAACAAACAATTGACCTCTCAATTCCTGCATTGACCAATCGCAATACTATTATTTTTCAAAAGAATAGAGTAACAGAGAGATCTACCCGTGGAACACCCATCTCTTGATTATGTATTTCGGGATAAGACTTCCCAGACGACCCCTAAAAACACGATCTGGCAAAAATCCTAATAAACAAAGGCATTTAACCTCTAAGTCCTAAATTATGCAATCCTCAAAATACCCTATTTCTGCAAGTAGTATCATAATTCCTCTCTAGATCACAGAATAACCGACAAACAACATGATTGTCTCTAACAAACCTCACGATAAAAAATTCAGAACGGACAGTTGGTCCATAGTCTACGGCCCTGCCGAAAACCACTTTGACACTTAGATATTAATCCATTACTTTCCAGAACCAAACAAGACGATATAATCATCCTTTCCATGGTCTTACATAACCAGCTGGTAAGAGAGATTGGACGATAATTTCGTTTCCGAATTGGGGTAAGCCACCAGTAGGCACAAAGCTTTTCAGAAACCTCACATGGGAGAGGGCATCACCTTTTTTTCTGCAAAACCTCCATGCATTTAAATATTACACTCTCTCTACAGGATGACAAAGTAATTTTTTATAGCACTCATACATAAATTCAAGGAAATTCAATTGGTTTTATTACATTTGAAATAGATTAATCATCACCCTCCGTCTCGTGTGATAGTATGTTGCTAGCATTGCACGCTTCAAATATGCATGACGCCGCCCTCAAACTCGCCGATTTGTGTATATGGTGACCCTAACAAATGCTTCAGTTGTACACGTTACAAACTCAAAGTGGTGACATGAACTTGAAGTTACATTATTTTAAGTATAGAATTTATGTTTGTTATATAAAACAAATACTACTAACTGCCTTAAATTTGTGTGACGATAGACATATCATCACTCAGTGAAGATGTCCCATTCCACTCTCGCCGTACCAGCGCGTGGAATGGAACAATACTCTTTCACTGGGTGATGATTTCAACCATCACACTTATAGTCCGTTAATAATTGTATAAAACAGCACACCCTATCTATACCATATAACAGAATAATTCACAGACTTACCACTTGATTCTGTGCCCATACTACTGACCACTACTCCACTTGATCCGGATGCTATGATAGGCCTCACAGGAATGCCAGAACTACATCTATAATATTCACCACGTGTGCCGTGAAGAATTTTGACCAGGTTACCGTATTTTCTTTTCCCATATATACAAAGCATGCTGTCTGTCATATTCCATGAAACAAAAGATTTAGGTGCATGTGACCCATCATTAGGTTGGGCAAGTGACTATTTTTTTTTTCAGAGGATTCTATGGCCATTTTAACTGCTAAAAATAAACCTGTAAAAAAAATAAAAAAAATAAGTGATTTTTTTTAACACTTACTGTGCTCAAATGATCGAGATCTCGCTCAAACATGTGGCAGGTGTTATAAAATTCTGCCTTTGTGTACATAAGAGGTGATAAGGTCAGAATATTGGCAAACACAAAATGGGAGACTCTGTTCTTGATGTTGGCCAGAAATTCTTTGTAAGGTACTTTAGAAAGACACTCTCCAAGAAATACCAAACGCAATCATTCATCCTCAATGGCAGAAAAATGTAATTTTATACTAAATCATTTCATTGCATAAAATAGCACTCATTACCCTAGGCTTGTGGGTTAGTGATGTTGAAGGACAAAGGGTATTGTTTTAAAGGCGGTACTCCATAATTTTTGAAATATAATTTTTTTGTAATATTCAAAAATAGCATCTAGAACTAAGAAGTCATATAAATGCTTAATTTCCAAGATAGATGAGAACTGATATTATCGTTTTCATGCCGACACAGGTGTGCACAGTAGGACAGTGCCATAGGATACCATGTATAACAAAAATTCCGGATCCGGGAAATTTATAACAAGCTTGCTTTTTGATATGAAGGACTCCGTGAAGCTTCGTTATTCACACAGCGATTCGTCTCTGGAACGCATTATGTACCATGCAAAAACACAATTTGTTTGAAAAATGAGTGTGCCCTATCAGAAATCCTGAGTCAGCTTAAGGTCAAGCTTTTTATACAAACCATGTGAATATTTGTTAGTGATACTATCTTGTTTTCTATAACATGTGAACACGTGAATTAACAATAACAAAGAACATTGGTCAATAAAAAGTTGATTTTGTGGCAATGAACAATTCGTCAGCTGCATCACATACTTCTACTCACATTTTTGAATTTTTTAGAAAATTGGGAATTTGTTAATATGACGTTGAACGCTTAATAATTACAGAGTTTCAGACTGACTCCAACCTAATTACTGAGATATGAATAGCAAAGGGATCTATGTGCATTAATTCAAATTTATTTTTTCACATACAGCGGTATCTGACATGATTCACTATGTGATGCAATAAAAATAACGTACATACATACATAACAGGCGATTGAATATGTTACATACCGAGCTATCTGTGTTCTACGTGAGAAATCAAATCGATAAGTACATCATCTCATCCACATACGCTCTAATCAAACGGTCACATACAGGCTATTGACATAGATACTATGTGAGCACTTGCTACGAACATTGCGCCCTTTTATAATACGGTGATGAATCCGTCCTACTGGTCTATCTGGTCCCTTCAGCCATCGGTTGGCAAACAAAAACTCTTCGTTCACATATGATCTATAAGTGTTACAGTCATTTAAACCGTGTTGGCTAGATAGACCAGCATTTTTTTTCACTGAATGAACACTTGCAGTGTTCTTGATGATCTTTCCTTTGCCTGGTAGTAATGACGTATACGGTAAGTTCGAGCGTATTATGAAGGAAGATTTTCAATTGCGATTTTCTCACAACACGTATTTGGTGAGATAGACCAGATGTTGATGAAAGCCGACGAATTCAGCATTAGGTGAAAAGACGTGGACTCGCCCCCTATGCAAGGTAAAAAGTTAGTTTAATTTAGAACCTCACAGTTTTTTTACTAATGGACGCAATCTACTATGCCCTTCTGTGCTACTCTGTCCAATTAATTTAGATGTCTGATTTTTATTAAATTTTTCAAAAATGTCATAACGAACAGTTATTCGTATCTTTGGGCCCCAGACTTGTGGTTTATGGAATGAGGTTGTAGAATGGTCCATAAACCTCCCAATCTATGAATTGGGTAGTTCAACCTCGTTTTGAAAATGACGCATAAAGTTTTGTATCATTATAATTACGTTTTGTGAAAGGTTCCATTTCACAAACAGGTTATTTGGTACGTATTCACAAAGAAGTTAGTCCACAGACTAACTTTAATCAGAACTAAGTCCTAAACCAGGGACTAACTTGAGTCTAGGACTTAGTGATGGGAATAAAACAGTCCTTCCTTGGAGGGACTTAGTCCTGGGACTAAGAAGTTAGTCCATGGACTAACTTCTTAGTGAATACGGACCATACTCCACTTGATGAAGATAGTCCATCAGAGGAGATGATTCCGCATCAATATTGTCCAACCATGGTTTGCAATGAATTGCGAACAGGGAAAATCTCAACCTTTGTTAATTTGCACTGACTTTTGCTACACAAACAAGAAAGCTAATCAGGTCCCACAAAATTTACTTGAATGAGAAGAAATACAGGAGAGCATGTTGATACTTCTTTCGGCAAACCAATGATTAACACAGATGGACTCTCTATCAAAGGATTGTTCTATGACTCTACTGCCATTATTTCAAAAGCTTCGCATCGCCCATTATTCCTGTTTTTACTCCTTAGGGACACAATATTCTTGCATAAACATGAACTCTTACCCTTTATTTTTACTACCTCAACAATGCATTTATATTCCCATGCTTAATGCACGCGCACCAACCTAAATTACGCAAGGTCACGAATTCAATAATGTTTGTGAGTATGCTTTGAAGTGCCTTTATTCGTGACTGGGTTTGCCATCAGAGTCCAAGTCAATATCGTGACATTCCGTGCATGCAAAGTGTTTCGTCCATTTTATTGTTGGAGTGGGAATGGTCGGAATAAATGCTATTACAGTGGAAATATTTGTTGAAATTATAAATAACGCACACCAAAGCGTAACGCCTCAAGGTGGTCCACAGAAGAGTGGTTAACGACTTGGGAATTATAGTATGAAACATGCCTTCCCCAGTACTTGATCAGCATCCGTATCTTGGATGCCTGTAGTCCATAACTCACAAGGATTCCCCATCCAGAGAGAAAAACATTCTTTCCAGTGTTTCTGGTACTAAACCTGTAGTTTCGTATGGGTTCGGCTCACGTCCTTGCACCGCTAACAATCGCGCTCTCGTACACTCCTATTATACGGTCTGCTGTGGTTCACAAGGAATGTGATGGAGGAGGAAAGAAGGGTAAATGTTAAGGGTAAAGCTGTCGGGTGGGCAACATCCACCAAAACATTTGGAAACTAGGGTTGGCTATGCCAAAATTTGCGGTAGAATCCAAAAATCACCTTATTTACATACGATGAGGTCTGACGTCGCTAAATTACGAAAATCAAAATGGCCGCCAAAATGACGTATTTTCGACTCATTAGAGCCCACTTTTGATATGTCTATATATAAGTTTTTGTGGTCAGAAACTCAAATCTGACCTTCTAAAGTTTAACCCTCCTAAAATGGTTATGTGTGAATTTGATCAGTTTCATAATTTGTTAAGTAATTAATTTACCCTGCTTTGCACAAGATGACTCTTAGGTTGACTTTCAACATTTACTGGTAGTATTTTGTTTTTCCCCTGGTGAAAAGCGTAGGGGATTTTCAATAGTGCACATGTCCATATGGTGTGTGTTCCAGTTGGGTTGGTAGTGTTCAAAAAGTCCAATTGAAATCAGAATTGGGGTTAAGTTGTAGTAGGGGGTTTCCTTCAGATGTCGATGATGTCAAAGGTATAGACCAAGTTACTGGCTCACGCGCGCAAAACATCCAAACCGCATCGCCTGCTGGAGATCCTTATTCCATCCTTACCTCCACACTCGAGCAGCAAACGCCCTAATCCCTCCTTCCACTTCGCCGATTCAGCGCTACCATCCTCACCCACCTCCTACTCGCTCCTCCACTTGCTTCTTCAAGTCCCCTCCCCCCCTCCTCAAATGCCACTTAGAAAACACAAAAGCTCTTAAATCATGCTTCGAATCCTCCTCAGACGTGCCATACCAACATACACTATTCGCCTCGCTAAACGGTACACCGCTTCGTCCAACCCCAACATCGGCATCAAGTCATCAGTCTTCTCAAGTCCTCAGTCTTACCCTATCCATCAACTTCACACCAACATCGCTCTCATCATGCTCTCTCTCTGTCCTCCTCAGAATCCCCATTTTCATTTCGCTCAGGCCATGGCTCACTCCCATAAGATCACTGATCCGCACACTCTTATAACCATTTACCCTTCACTTCAAGGAGATCTTTTCCTTGCCGCAAAACTCCCACATCCCTAATTCACCCACCCATACCTCACTCTAGCGTCACAGTCACCTCGCATCCACCGACCCCCATTAACCCTGTCCCCCGGGTACATGAAATCCTCACAGATCCAGTCAATCACACGACGTTTTCCCTGTGCCACCATCCCTCCAGCACCCTGCTCGCTCGTCTACACATAAAATATCTGACCAAAACACCCTCTTCAACTTTATGCATCTCCCATGGATCCATTTCCCACATTTCTCACACGTCAATGAATGCTTTAACCCCACCTCCCACACACACAACATGGGTCTACCTTACTCACTACAACCTCCTATCCACCCCGGGTCACCAGCAATTTGTCAAGGTTAGTTCCATTTCCAAAACTTCGCCCTCAGTCCCTACTTGTCTCCACACTTCAAAAAAAAGTCTCAGAATAACAAACATCTAACTCATCAAACCTTTTTTTTTGCACTCTCGTACAATTGATACATCAATCACAATTGCGGGGACATATGGAAGAACAGAGGCAATAATTAAGTGTTCCTCTGAATATGGACCGGGTAAAGGAAAAATAAACAAAACAAAATTACAAACAAGTGCAAAACAATGGCGAAAGGACCGAACTTGATGCAAACCCACTTCCGCCTCACAACTCTCTAATTCAGACCAATTAGACCCCATTCTAAAACGCTTGTCTTTGCCTCCTTCATAAAAACTAATCATGCTACCATGCTTCGGGTATCCCTCTTCCTCATCGCGCACTCCATCACTTTCCACGGTACCCTATCAAATGCTTCTCCAAGTCTACAAAAACATAAAGTTTCTTCCCTTAGATTGATATTCCTTAAACAACATACTCACAATTAAACACCACTGCATCTATCATTCTTCAATGGCATAAAACCCAAATTGCATCTCATCCACTATCTTCCGAATCCTATTCTTCAGAACCCTCTCATTGTAAGCTCACACCCCTCTATGCGCCACAAATCATTGCATCCCTTCCCTTTAAAAATGGAACTACCACACATGCCCTCCTCAGGCATCCCTCCTCCATCTAAGCACTCTCTGACACAACCATCACACACAAGCCCTATCTTTCCTTTCCACTCAACCATAATATTTCAACAATACCTATGAGGAGTCAAATTTGACAAGGACATAGGGATCATTGTTGAAGCAATATTTGCAGGACTAACAGGGATAGGTCAAATTTAGATTCCAGGCTAAAGGTCTGCTCATTAGTGTATGCAGTCATATTGTAGGTTGTGAGTTATAGTTTAAAAAAAACGAAATGATAAAGTATAAACAAAATAACTATATTGAGCAAAGCATTGATGATTACTGACAAAAAAAATTATGTAAAATATCAAAAATCACCCATAACTCATTTAGGTAGGGATAAGCCTTTTCAAAAGGTCAGATTTGAGTCTTGACCCCAAAAACCGCTAATTACATATTTAAAGTGGTATCTACCCAAAACGTAGTTGATGAGTCGAAAAATACGTCATTTGGCGGCCATTTGAATTTGTTAATTTAGGAGTCAAAGAACAGACATCATCGTTATGTAAAAGTAAAGGTCCGTTTTGGATCTACGGCAAATTGGCAATAGAAACCACGAGTTTTAAAAATCACTTTTTCACGAAAAAAGTCAAGATTTGACAACCTAAGTAAAGGGTTGTCAAGTGTTGGGAGGTTCATTGATCCTATCATTTGGAAAATATAGATCACCAACATATGTCGTCTATCGTCCACTTCTTGCTTCTCCACTTCCCCGTCCTCCTCAAACCTCCCACCTCGAACACAAAGGCCCTTCTTAAGGCGTTCTCGTCATCCTTCCTCACACGTTCCCATACCAACATACCTATTCGCCTTCTCCAACCGGTCCCACCGCTTCTTCCACCCCCACATCTCATCAAGTCCTCAGTCTTCATCAGTCCTCATTCTTCATCCTATCCATCACTTTCACACCACCCTCGCTCGCATCTTGCTCTCTCTCTCTGTCCCCTCCTCAGAATCCCCATTTCATTTCGCTAAGACCATGTCCACTCCCATACAGCATCACGATCTCACACAGCTCTTATACAACCATAACACCCTTCATCTTCAAAGGATATTCTTTTCCTTGCAGAGCAACTCCCCACATTCCTAACTTCACCCACCCATACCTTCACGTCTAGCTGTCACAATTCACCCTCCCATCCACCAACCCCACTAACTCTGTCCCCAGATACGTGAACTCATTCACAGATTCCACCTCAACACACGACTTTTCCTCCTTTCCACCATTCCCTCCAGCACCAGCACCCTTCTCGCATCCCCCACACATAAAATCTTGCCAAACACCCTCCCCCCCCCTTCACCTTTATGCATCTCCCATGGATCCACTTTCCCACATTTCTCACATTCATGAATTTGCTTTCACCCCTCTTCCCACACACACAACATGGTTCCTACCTTCTCAATACCAGCCCTCCTCTCCCCCCGGTCACCACACTTTTGTCAAGGTTTCTTTCTAGTTCGCAAACTTCCCCCTCAGTCCCTACATTGGTCCTCACACATCAAATTCAAGTCATCAGCATACACGATCTCGCTCATCAAACCTTCTTTGCACTCGTCCGTTACACATCAATCACCATTGCGGGCCATATGGAAGAACAAGGAATACTTAGTTTTTCTCTGAATATGGACCCAGGTAATAATAATCAACACAAACAATACACAACAATTGCAAAACTCATGGGAAAGTACAGAACTTGATGCACACCCACCTTCAAACTATCACACTCATAATTCAGACGAAATTAGACCCAGTCTACTCTTGTCTTTGCTCCTTCAACAAACTCATCACTGCTCTAACCATTGCTTTCGGGTATCCCTCTCGTCCTCATCGCCCCATATCATCATCACTTTCTTCTTCGGTACTACTCTATATCAAATGCCTTCTTCTCCAAGTCTACAAAACACATACAGTTTCTTCCCTTTAGCTTTATATTCCTTAAACAACCTCCTCAAAATAAACACTGCATCTAGCATTCCCTCCATGGCATAAACCCAAATTGGATCTCATCCACTTCCACTATCTTCCTCCGAATCCTATTTCTAGAACCCTCTCATTGTAAGCGCACATCACAACCCCAATATGCGCCACAACTCATTGCATCCCCTTTTCCTTTAAAAAGTGGAACTACCACACTCCACTGCCCACTCCTCCGGCATCCTCCCTCCTCCATCTAACACTCTCTGACCACAACCTGCCATCATCACACCAATCCCTATCTCTCCACTCACAATAATTATCTCAACACTCACCTATGAGGAGTCCAAATTTTGACATGACATAGACTCATTGTTGAAAGCAATCTTTGCATGGACTAACAATGATAATGTCAATTTAGCATTCCAGGCTAAAGGTATGCTCAAATACTTGTATCAATTCATATTTTAGTGTGATTTAAAGTTTAAAAAAAATAATAATGGTTCTTTTTTTTTCATAAGAAATAAAAATATGAGCAAAGCATGTGATGATTACTTACAAAATTATGAAAATGAATCAAAATTTCCAATAACTCAGTTTAGGTAGGGATAAGCATTTTCAAAAGTTTCAATTTGCGTTTCCCTTGAACCCCAAAACCTATATTTGCATATTAAAAGGGTATCTACCCAAAAACGTAGGTGATGATCAAAAAAATACGTCATTTTTGGCGCCATTTTGAATTTTTTCGTAATTTAGCGACGTCAGACGTCATCGTATTTAAAAGTAGGCACTTTTGGATTCTATGGCAAATTTGGCCATAGAAACCATTTTAAAGCTTTTTTCCAGAAAAAAGTCAAAATTTGGCCCAACCCTAAGTAAAGGTTGTCAGTGTTGGGATGTCACTTGATCCTAATCATTTTGAAATATAGCATTCACCTACATATGTCGTCTATCGTCACGGTTTGGTGAATACCTAAAGCCTACATATGTTAAACTACTTCAATGGTCAATGACGTCATGTGAAAGACAAAAGTTGCATTGATCCATTTAAACTAACTTACTTGCCCCTCCTGGCAAACTCAATGGATTTGATGGCGGTTGTGTTACATGTGCCTGTTGTTACTCTAAATTAATCTACTACACTGAAGTGGTTTGCATTCTATATAACCAATACCTGAAAAATATACAAATACAATCAGTTCAGTTAAGAGACTTAAAGATATCAGCTAAATTTTAAACTGTACTAGGGATGTTGTAATTACCATACGGAGTATTAATTTATCATTCTTACACAGCTGTGAAACTGTAAGCAATTTCATTGGCTGATGCCCGGGTTCAATTTGATTAATTGAACCCGGTAGTTATATTCGCTGCGTATTGAAGTTATTTTTTCGGTTGCAGCGCTCGCGTCGTACCGTGTTTTGCTACTTTCGAGCGCGGCCGCCTACGTTGCGTCACGTTGCGTCTCGTTGGCGTATGATCGTTGCGTTCAACGGGTTGTTTCGACATTTTTGTCACTGGTAGTGGCAGTCCTTTCTTGTTGTATTTAAGATCCGTCAGTATCGCGAAATTGTGTTAAAGAGGACCGGAAATGATAAGATGTTTAAGAATGGAATAAAGGTCTGATGGGGAACCGACTCTCTTTAAACGAATTGAACCTGGCGACACTCATGATTTTTTGCGTTGAAAGAAACTCGGCCAATCCGCCCTCGTCTTTCACTTAAAATAATGGTAATTGCCTTTGGGTTTAATTTCGTCGTAAGAAGAGTACCGGTTTCCCAAAACCATTGCCTTTATTCTCTAATTTTAACGTGTATTATGCTCTGCAGGTTCACGTATTTGGATGTTATTGCATAATGCAATTTTCTACATTTGCACGCGCTGCCAACTTTTGTCTCCTTGCGTTATGTTGCTTTGTGTTCAACAGGTTGTTCAATTTTTCCCCGTAGTGGCAGTCCTTTCGTGTTGTATTTAAGCATAAGGGATTGCCAAAATTAGTTAAATCTTAGTTACCTTGATTATAAATAGGTCCGGCCGCTCCATCGCTCTTCTACTTAAAAAATGAACATCGCCTTGTGTCAATTCATCATAAAGAGAGATACCAGTTCCCAAAATAATACCTTTATTCTCTAAATTTTATAGTGCAATATTCCTGTAACCATTTTATCCTAAGTTGTTGTACGTGAAAGTTTGGGCCCTTCTTGCAATTGATCATACTCTGATCAGTTGTCATTTCAATCAAGATTCGTACATTAGTGCTAAATGTTACATGGACTTTCCCCCACCCCAGGCCTCATCAACCAACCATCACCAACCAGGTCATAAATATTATTGGTAAATCGCTGACTGTTTCTAAAATCACAGAACACTTTTCATGCAACCACTCCGTACAATATCTATCATAACACAACACTTACAGTATTCATAGTGACACTTCCACCACAATGATCCTAAATATATCCTTGAAACAGCTTAAAGGCTGACTCAAGATTTCGAAATAGGTTATTAATTAAACTACCACAAGAACAAGATAGTCACCTAAAATGCATAATTCCAAGTTAGAGATACTCGTATGTTTTCATTTTCATGCAGTACCCATTTATGTAAGTAGTTCATCCCGCCATAGGATACTGTGTATCAAAAAGTTTCCGGGGGGATCCGGATTTTAATGACAAGTTGTGATTTTTATAATGAATGAACTTTCGCTTTGGGCTTTGTTATTTCACACAGTGATTAGTAAATGGACAAGCATTATGGATATGCAAAAAACATGATTGTTTGAAAAATGAGTGGGCCCTCATTGGGAAATATATGAGTCAGCCTTTAACCAGATTTGAGATGCACAACGTATTTTTAATGAGCATACGCAACTCTTCCATATAGTTTTGGGCACCACCAATTTGGTTTACATATTGTTGTATTTGAAAAGTGCACATTTCGAAGAAAGCAAAATTTGTTGCATTGTAGCAACGTGAAAAAACAAACAACAATTGATGCCACATGTTGGCACTCGGACTCAAATATCTTTATTAAGCAAATTAAAAGGGGTCATAGGAGACTTTTTGTACATTAGGAATCAGGCAGTTTTAGATGCTGCTTTCTTCCATCGATGGTTTTCGCATAATTATTGCAGAAAAAATGGACTGGATCAGAAATGGAACATTGGGGAAATGCAACACTTAATGCAACATAACACACGAGATGGATTTTATGGGTGTTTGCTTGCCGCAGCAACGTGGGACATACAAGGCTGGTTGCCGCAACAACAAGGACGACTCATGTGGTGTGAAAGAAATACACTTTCCAATTAAACATCGGAAATGTTTCCAGAGCAAAATACCATTACGCAAGCGTTCTTAGGCCAATGAAAGTCAATTATAGTTCCCGTTTCATTTTTTTTCAGTGTTGAGTAGGGACTTTTTAATTATTCATTATTTTTCAACTTTCTTATTTAGCGCAAAGGTAAGTTTAGAATGTTAGAAAATTTGATTTTTATTCATTTCTTTGCGTTCACATCGCACATTGGGACAAGAGAACTACTGTTTGTGACTTTTCTGTTTGTGCACACTTTGCCAATGAGTAATCATGATCAAAATCAACGCCAAGTGATTGAATAAAACAACCAAAGACTGCTCATCGTTCAATTGAAAATATATTCCACGGTAGCACCAGCTTCCCTCCTCCTCACTCTTAACTGAAACCAACATTTTGAAGCACAAAAAATCCATGAAATGAAATAAAATTGTCAAGTTCCTGAACAGAAAATTCAAATCACGGGGTAAACACACAAGCCTGAACCCAAAATTACATGTGTTGCCACATTCAAAACAGGTACAAATGGAGGTATACAGTGCAGTTCTAGAGGGGTTGAAATACAATAAATAAAAAACAAGAGCAAAAAATCAAGGTAAAAAAACGCTGTCACTACTAACTTATATTTTTTTGTCAATACTGTATTTTAAGTCAGATGTGTACAAATTTTATACAAACTAATCCTGTTTTATATTTACCTCACACATACTTCACACCGTTAACCGTTTGAAGAAAACATGCTTCAGGTGTTGCAAATTCGACGATAATCACCGAATTCGATTCTCGCAGTGATTCTCGTAGCATCCATTTATGATAATCAATTTCTACCATTGAATCATGTATAAATGTTGTCATTTCAAGTAACGTTTGATGTCTCGCAACTTACACTCATTGCACCCCTGTGCTTGACGCACAGGGCTCTCAAATCTGGTAGAAATCTTATCGCTAGTCCTTCAAGGCAACTGTGCCGTATTTTACCATGTGCGATATGACCCAAATTCCTCCGCTGGATCTCGACATGCCTGGGGCAAAGCCTATCGCACATAGGAAGCCCATAGACGATATGATATTGGATTAGCGGCCCTGACGATAGGGGAGGGTCTGAGAGCAAAAGAGTGCTTAAAAGCGTCGTCGGGTGAAATATTGCATGAAAACACTGTCATTTACTAAAAAAGTTGAAAAATATGAAATAATGAAATATCAGAAAATAATTAAATATTTGATCGGCAATTGTTTCCTTTTCGACCCGGAGTCGGGAACTGGAATTTGAGCGACAAGACCCTTTGTGCTTGCCAGTGATTGGCCATTACATACGATTCCGCGTGCGTGCTGGCCCTCCCACATTTGTGTGGATGACCTGTTATGGACGTTTATTTTTATCGGGGTCCATGTTCGAAATTGCATTTTGAAATGTTACTGTTTTTTTGTTACCCTCTGAGGCTATTCAATAATACATGTAGATATTTTGATTCTTCCTCTAACAGTAAGTCAAAAGTGACACTCAAATCTTACCTTTCCCTTTGCATTGCCTGTGTATATGTACTCTCCCCTTCTGCAAAGGATCTACTATATTAATCCATCTGGAATCAAAGTGCCGACACAGAATCCAACATGCATGTTAAAACGGATATGTTTTTGCAATCAAAACGTATAGGTTTATGTCGATTCCACAGATATCTCCTAATATAGATGATTATAGTCAGCCCTGGAACTGCCTCATAAGAAAAATACAAAACGAATCATCTACTGGGCGGAGCTTCAACTCTACTCACTATAGCTAAGACATCACTTAAAATTCAGATAGTAGCATACTGTACACCTCAGGGTGTAAGAGACCTATAATTTTGCCCTATCTAAACAAATATCACAATTTTCATCTCCATATTATAATTTTATATAGATCAGACAGTTTGGCAATAACAAAAAACAACAAACTGTATAACCAGGCTCTTAAAAGTTACTTCATAAAGGACCCTGCCATTTATCTGTGAAATAAGAAAGGCCCTATTTTTTTTTTTAATTTTACCTGTACAAAACGTTCGTATTTTGCAGAGATGCCAGCACCTGCGTTGAAAAAACCCTGAACATTGGCTGGGGGTCCAGGGGGCCGCCTTTTCAACC